>JAQGAK010005568.1:0-10025 GCA_034696945.1 Lipothrix lubbocki | reverse complement strand
TGGTGTTTCGTATAGGAAGCCTTCAAAACAGATAAACTTAGCTACGCATCAACACCACGAATTCCGAGTGTACAGTATGCTAATTGAGTTTTCAAAGAAGTAATTTAATGCTTGGGTAGAAATTCTTGAACAATGTAAGGATCCGTCGAATGTATGCACACAGTCATTACCATACGTGTCCCGCCTGAAAATTCGACATGACAGGGAGAGAATACACCTCTTTCGGTACACATGGCGAAGACTTGACAACTGTATTCGACATCCTCAAACCGTTCAGGACCTAATGGCTACACATCTGTACCTATATACATACAACTATATTTTTTGTAGGTCGAGCAAAACAAGTCAGCCAGTGAAGACCACAGGCTGATTCCCCTAGTCTCTCACCATGGATCTTGTAAAACATACAAGGCTCAAATTTGAATTTTATTTCTTTGATGTAGCTGAAAATTTAAAAAAGAAGATGATAAAATCCCTGCAGTGTGGAAAACAAGCACTGGGAAGTAAAAGTTACTTCATATCGAAATGATAGCTATCTCCTTGAATAACGAGAGATAGAACAAAAGCTGGAAGACAGGGAGAGAGAGAGAGAGAGAGAAGGAAGAGAAGTGAAACAACTAGTATGTTCCACCAAGTGGTGCTCAAGCGAGTCGAAAATCAAGAACCAAAAGTCGAGTAAGTTACAGAGAACAAGATCTACCTATTCTTCCCTTTGAGTCTCCCTTCATCCTTTAATAGTTAGCAGGGGATTGTACAAGTTTTCTTTTCTAGGCTCTCTTGTATACCTATAGACTCTAGAATTTTCGATATAGAACACAGGATATTACTTGATATTACACAAGCGAGAGCTTGTCATCCACAAACATTGCTAAAAGAAGTATCTATATACTTAAACACACTGGAGAATGTGGAATTATCGGATTAACAATTTGTTCAAGTAAAAGAAGCCAAGATTGAAGATTGAGAGCTATATGGACTTACATACTTACAGTAGGAATCCAATATGTAGCAATTATTATTTCAACATATAGCCCAATCTTTAGAACACTTCAGAAATTTTTTTACCACTGCAGCTTGTTTTATAACATTGAAGACGAAGGGTATCTATACGGGTGCAGGAAAAAGATAGAGCTATTATATATAGGGAGAGGAAATGAGTGGAACGTCTGCCACCCGAATGTAACAACTTATTTTGATCTTCTTTGTCTGACGTTTTCCGTTCAGCTTGACTTATCATCAAATCCAAGTTTGCAGTGTGAATACATATCACTGCTATACTATAGTTACTTATATGCTCTTTTTACTTGTAAGACTGAAGGGCTTCAATTTTTGGAAACTACAGCTCCGTATCCAGAGGATTGTGTGCAATTTAAGGCTTTTTTTGCATTGTTTAGCCTCCTTTATCATTAGACACACCTTAAGCTAGCTTAGCTAATAGCTCCTTTACAAGACGTGTGTCCATCTTTTTCAAAAGCGTCTCCAACCTCATGAAACTTGCTGCAACTGATGGGATTGCTAAGCATCTCACAAATCCGCACATTATCTCACACACATTATCCACCCATAGCAACATGTTTTTTTCCAGAAAAACCTCCAAATAACATAATCCGAATATGGTATAAAGATGCATAATGCTATATGTAGGTATATATGTAGATAAAGATAATCATGGCAACACATAACATCAATTTGTGTAGTAATATACATACATAGGTAGGTATATCTACATATAGTCAAAGAAGACATTTCAGGTATAAAAAATACAGGTAATAGGGCCTGATGTATGTATGTACGTACTTTTGACGTGCACGGCATCATGATTACATATAAACAATGATTAGTACTTTGCATCCAGAAAATAATGATGACAATTTAAGTCTAGAATTACACAGAAGAATCGACTTTTTCACCCATCATCATTCCCTCAACTGTGGATCCATGGACGCATTTACTCACGTCGTGTCAGTAGTATGGAGGTGTAGGTACAATTAGTCTGGAGCGGTAATTATCATGCACTTCTCCCTGAAACTGAAAATTCCAGGGAAAATTGGACAGGGGGATTTGTTGGAAGGGGAAGGAAAGACATATAGGCATGAGGGATGCTCCTGCTACCTTATACAATATTAAAGACTGGAGTAGATTATTATGAAAAGATTGATTGGTTTCTCCATTCTTATACAGAGAAGATCGCGGTGAGACTCAAAGAACGATTTGGCCTTTCGGGTGCTTTGATTGCGAAAATCTCATAGAGGCTCATGACTCCATGGGGATTCAATTCTGCCGAACTAGGTGGGTATCAATGTGGACGTGGGAGCTTCCACGGAGTGACTTACTGCCTCTGTGTCTAACTTATCGTTAGCGTTAGTAACCTGAACAAGAACAGTAGTAGTGGGATGTCTTCCCCAGTTCATAAACCGAGCCCAAGTCGTATCGTAATGTAGGAAGGAAGGAGCCTTTTGCCATTCGACTAATGCTTATTATGTTCGTATGAAAACTGGGAAAGAATAAGGTAGAAATTGGAAACTGCGTTGGAGAAAATGGAGATGTGGCTATATAAATCGACTATTCAGTATGTTCAAGTCATATATTCAAGCTATGCAAGATATGTTCAAGCTATACAAGATATGTTCAAGCTATACAAGACATGTTCAAGCTATACAAGACATGTTCAAGCTATACAAGATATGTTCAAGCTATACAAGATATGTTCAAGCTATACAAGATATGTTCAAGCTATACAAGATATGTTGAAGCTATACAAGATATGTTCAAGCTATACAAGATATGTTCAAGCTATACAAGATATGTTGAAGCTATAAAAGATATGTTCAAGCTATACAAGATATGTTGAAGCTATACAAGATATGTTCAAGCTATGCAAGATATGTTCAAGCCATATGCATTTGTGGATATACAGATATAGCTTGATCCATAATATAAAAGTAAAGCCACACGAAGAACATAATTTTATCCACATCAACCTCCACCTCCAGTTGAGACGTCTATGGTCTCGTTGGATATCCGTCCTCCGGATAAAAGTAAAATCCACAATCTCCTGATACTTCCCATCCACCCTACCAACGCCACCACAACCAATAAGACCAAATAACCAACCCGTGTGTGTGTGCTCCACGCTAACATTTTTCTCCTAATAGTGATACATTATTATTAGCTGGATTTCACAATTCACATATCCAAGCACGAGACAGACATTCGTAGATACTTATACAAGGTGGGTGTCGTAAATCTCCTGTATTTTTCATTTTATATCATATCCTTCCCATATACAAGCAGTAGAGCAACGTGGAAGAGAGCAGGATTTTAGTCCATTGGGGAAGAAGTGGTGTCTCTTGGAAACACATGAGAAGGAGAGGGTTGAGGGGGGAAGCTGTAAGCCAGCCGCCCGAACGTCAAAATAGCGTTAAAGTAAATTTTAACCCATCGATCACAACTTCCCTCCAGCAGCCTCCTTCACTTAATTTTTACGATTCATATCCGTCAACAAATATATTTCAAACAACTTCATCTTTTCCTCGTTCCCCAGTTTTAATAAACCACCCGACAGTCATTTATTCCTCATAAAATCCCGTTTTGCCACATTAAACCTTTAACCCATAAGATTTTCATTTGCTAAACTTGTACTTTAAAAACTACAAGAGCAAAACTGCAAATTGCCCAGAAGGTGCATTGATATCTGAATGTATTACAATGCTTTTTACTTTTACAATAATTCATACTTCAGAATTTTTGTATCTTTTGCATACAATAATGCGCAATGGAATATAAAAAGAAATAAAATTAGAAAATTCGATGTATTCTACTAAAGAATGAAAAATCAATGAAAAAAGGAAATAAACAGAACCTACAATATATTCTCTTGTTATTGCACACCTGCATCATCTCCGAAAGCAATAACATGCACACCACGAAGTAAATAGAATTCATGTTGGAAAAGTATCCACAATATGTGCCTTCATATCTCATATATGGCACGGATAACATGGTTACTGTCGGCGGGTAAAGCACGCGTGTAAAACCAAATGATTTTATCTTGAACAGTCAGACTGTCAGAGAGGTGAAGAGGAATCAAGCGAGAAATTCCAACACAGAATATTATATATGTAGGAAAATGAAATGCAATAACATGTGAGCCCAATGGACTGAATATTCTTCCCTTTATTTATATAGCTTCTCCTATGCATTGATATAAAAGCACGTATATCATTTTAGAACACCAATGTACTTCGACACGAATTCTACATACTCGAAGGCACATGCCTCCAAGAATGTTACTTAAACTGCGAATGCCACAAGCCAAGTGTACTACTAACTCTGGAAAGAGCATAGGCTCTACCCAAAAACGTGAATTCAATGGTGAGAGCATCCACAGCTTTGCGCCTAAACTTTACACACACAGACACCCACGGACAACTGATGTGCCTGCAGTAGTAAAGGTACAACTCAAGTGTCCCTTTTGCATCAAATTTCGAGTGTAAAAGAAGTTTAACTTGCATTCCTACGGCTGCCAGTAGCGTGGAGAATTCATACAAACTTTGTTGCTTAACATGAGAAACTATTCTATCAAGTCAAATATTCCAATTCTACATGTTGTATGGCCATAAGGAAGTAGACTATAAGTACATTTATGTATGCGTCTATAGATACATGATATACATACATACCCACACAACAGGGCAAAAGGGACGATAATGCTGGAGGATGCTCTACTAAAAAGAGTCCGTGAGTAACACCATTACAAACAGTGAATATATTGAGTATGGAGCATGTTGACAATATTCGTGAGCTTTTGTGTCGACGACCAGCGAGCTGACTGGGAGAAGACCTGGGAAAGTAGAAAGTCATCAAGCTCCCCTAAGGTCTTTTGTGAATTGTGCTGTTGGAGGAAGGAAGAAAGAGAGAGAGAGAGAGAGCAAGGACTTACAAGAACATTACATGAGACGGGATGTAGTAACCTGCGACTACACTCGCGTATCTTTGTGCAGGCATTTGGAGCGAGCTCTATATAATAATATGTACATAGGAAGACTATACACGAAGAATTGAGTCTCTCGTTGTATTGGAATGTGTAATACCTTCAGCTCACAATCAGCACACACACGTCAATTGTCCCAGGCTGCCCTCACTAATATGTATCATCATCACGCGTCGCACAATACTTCTTATTACAGAGAGTTCATCTTCTGAAGTCGTTTTATACGTTTGAGTTTACATGGACATTGTACATGCAAGTTTAAAATTCACTCTATGAGAAATGTCATATATGCCAAGTATACTGAATCTATGTATAACTTGAATATTTGTGGCAATGTGAACACAAATTGTACTAAATTAAATTTAACATACAATATTATCAATATAGACATTCATCGGACATGTAAATGTCAATGATATCAAGGTTAAAACGTTGTATAAAGTACTTTTGCATACGATTTCTCATTTTGTCGTATGATTAATATGTGTATTGCATACACGTTCATGTTTTCAAAATAATTCTATTGAACAAAATACATACCTAGTTGAATTACTCCAAATAGCTGACCACATGCTCAGTAAAGATACCACCAGGCCAGTTATGTATGTATGTATGTATATGTCATAAGGATAGGATGCCGTTTGACAGCGCTTCGCAAATGACATGATGATTCCATAGAAAAGTCAACGAGGAGAGGACCAACGAGGACGGAGATAGTGCGGATGATAATATTGGTGATGATGAACCCCGTCTCATTCAAGTCCGATGCCTTTCCTGTCACAACCCAAGTGATACAAAGTTGTTCCATGTGTCAACCGTCCGGCCATCTCTATCAAGGCATGATTACATACCATACTTATACTAACTTGACGAATCTGTTCGAGGGAGACAAGACCCATACAGAGCTTACATAGTATACGCATCCCATTAGTATCTACCTATAAGTAGAAGCCCACTATCTGAATGCTCAACTATGGTTGAATGAAGTAACTATACATAAGAAACGTCAGAGAAAAGATAGCAAGTCAAACGCTTGACATTCACCTCGTGCACACAATACGACAGCAAGACAATGTAATATTAATTACAGATATGTCTCTCCTCGTCTTCCTCTACAAACTTGTCCACGATCAAGTGATCCTTTTGCTTTGCCTGTAGTAAATCACATTTGCATTTAATGTTATACTGAATATGCTTATATGTAATAAGTTATATGCATGTACAAGTGTCGAGGATCTTGCATCTCTCTTTCATCTCATGAACGCTCAATTGTTGGTGAGTTTGTACTTCATTGTATGTATGCACATTATTGTGTCGTAGAGCTTTGACGAAGAGAAAATAGTTTTGGGAATATTGACGCTTTCAAAGTTCTTGTTGTATGTACAACTTGAATTAGATTACAACTTTCTAGTGAACATGCACTATGATATGAATATACTTACTTGTGTATGTACATATAGAATTATTAATTTTGCCCAATGAGCATATCATGAATATTTTCAGCACATGGAAAAACAACTGGACAGTAATTGCACTTAAGCCAAATAAACCAAACCGTCGCATTAAAACATCAAAGTAATGTTAAACTAGTACAACGTATAGAAACTAATCATAAACCGTACTTTGTCCCACTTCATTCATATTCTATTCATCCCGCAGCTAAAGCAGTTTGACGATGTGAGGGATTTTAGTGTCATACCCAAATCCAAAAGTTTTGGTGACCGCACTGCACAAAATTATCATTACGCAAGTAGAGACGGAAAGATAAAACAAATACTGGAGTGCATTCCTACAAGAAGGAGACTAGGTCGACAGGATTGGTTTAAAATTCCAGACTATCCGATCCACGGCGTATCCATCAAGTCTAGTAGAAGCTTATTTGTCTGTATAAACAAACTCCAGAATATTTCATGTATCATTCATGCTCGCTGATGAAGTTGTGACTTTTATTAAGTAATCTCATGCAAATATGGCAATTCTAAGCTTACTTATAATTACTTTACCAAGCTTGTGCAACCTATAGTGAAACTTAAATTCCTATGAAGAAGTTGTAAATAATGAGTACATTCGTAAAACTTTGAAGTATATATATGTCCAACAATTGAGTAACTCAGGTACTTCTTCGGAAGTGTACTTCTTTAGTTTCAAACTGTTAGCTTTAATTTCGTTAGCTTTTAGTTTCAAAGGTACATCTGTCGTTTCAGGTACAAAGGCCGTAAATGACATTTCATCCTTGTTGACATTTTAGAGCTGTTCATTAGGATGAAGAAATGACTATAGTGCAAACATCTTTCATGTGTTTGTATCTTCCGAACTGTACTATTACACGCAGTGGCAAACGTTATGGACAACCGAAATGTATGAGGATCAGCTTAAAAAAACTTGAAAATGAGTGGTAAGTCATTTGATGAGTAAAGGAAAATGATACTTAAGAAGAAAAAGTACTTAAAATCAATTACTCGCCGGAATTCACCTGATCCGTTCAAGTAACATTTGTGCTTGTTAAAGTCAATAATATGCAATACCACGTCCCATCCTTATCTCCAACAAGAAGAAAACCGTCTCTCTGCAAATACGCAGCCCACGTCTGCACACATTCATTAGTGGTGATGACACCAAAGTGGCAGGACTCCAGACGACGGAAATGTGTGACCAAGGCTCAAGCATATTTAATGACCATGTTTGCATACAAGTGACGCGACACCCACAAAAGACAGTATAGATTGATTGGAGTTGGACCTGGAAAGTCTGGAAGGTGCATATCGTGACTGGTTTACCAGTATATGTATACTTATGTATATGTATGTACGCAGCCTCAAGCTTGAGGGATGACATTGAAATTATTAGAGGAGGTATGTTCCACCTCCTTGAAATTCGACACCCATCTATGAATAAATAAGGCCGAGTAAATTTTTTAAACCCTTCTAAATGCAGGGATGAAAACATGTCAAATTCCCGTATTCATAAATTCTTTACTCCACTTACGATTAGGTTACCTCCCTGGACCTTTTGTGGTCTGCCCGCATTCAAAACTCGACGACATTAATTCTATTGGGGAGTATAATTAATAAAAGCAAATAGGATTTTAATTAACGGATCGACGCTCTAAGACCGACAGACGAGCCATCTGGCCTAGTCAAATTGGTTTATGGCCGGAATTGTTTAGTTTTAATGCTGAGTTTTAAGCAATCCAAAAATCACATTTTCACATATTTGAAAACAATTTTTAAAAAATTTTTAAAGTATTTAAAAATAATTAAAATATTCATATTTAAATAATACAATTTACATATTGCTCTTGAAGAAGAAAGTGATTTTAAGTAGAAATTTCTCCGAATGAAGAACGGCTTGGTCATCTTTTTTTTACAACAGCAGCAGCGCCATTTCTGAACACACATTTTTGAAAACAAAGCGGGTTGATACAAAATTGCTCAATATTTTGACCGGACGAAAAAGGCTGGGTATAAACTGCCTCAGAATATTTTGAACTCTTATAAAAACTGGATTGAAGTCATAAAATTCAAGGCAAGTGAAACAATAAATAAGACGAGAGCTTTTTACTATGCAAGTCGATCGCCATTCCAACTGCCAAGTGTTGATAAAAACGTATGCTAATAGGTGCAAGGAAGGTGTGCGTAGTAGTAGCTACATAGAGCCACCATTTTACACACACACACACACACACAAGAACACATCAAGCTGTCACATGAGCAATGAGAATGAAACCTCAAGCCCATTATCAAAGCATAATTCATCAACTTCCGACTCCAATCAGAGAAGAAAGGTAGTAATTTGAGGTGGGGAGCTTGTGAATACTTATTTTCTATAAAAGCTCCCATACTCACAGTATGTGTGAGAGTAGGTTGAATAGCCAAAGACATGAATCAAACTGCAGGGTAGATTTAAACTACTCTATACAGTAAAGGCTCGTTCCTCTCACTCCTCCATTCAATATAGCCAGCAGTTTTACACTGTATTACACCATTGGCCTGAAATAATAAGAGCAGCACCAAGACCAAGGTGGCTCAAATAACAGCATAGATTCAATAAATACTAGACTGCTGTGTATCAAGAGGAGAAGCGATTAGCCCGCTGTACACTGAAGATTACACACCATTGTATACTTCTATAGTGTGAGCACTATTAAAATATTTAACTTATATACTACATAGTAAATACTACATAGTAAATACTATATAGTACTACGTAGTAGTATAGATGTACTCCCAAAGGAAAGACTAGTAGACTCATATAGACCAGAAAAGAAATATGTGGATCCCTGGAGGAGCACGAGCACGTGATTAAATCGAGAGGAGCATACAAAACGACAAGCAAGGAAGAGCCTTTCCGTTCCTTCCATTCTCTTTTGGTCACTTGAATCGCCATCAAATTACCCAAACTAAGTAAGTATGCCTATGTACATCTATACATCCTCCCACCCACAACCCCGCTGATGCAATGAGGATGCAGAGCTCTTTCTGTGCCTGAAAACAAACATCAGCACACATATGGAGGCTCCCGCAATGCATCCGATGATGATGACAAAAAGACTCCGGATACCCTCTTATCAACTACAATAGAATTGCAATGGCTAATGTCAGAGCCACAAAATGGTGGAAAGAGCACGAAATTCATCAGCGAAGCCTCTCCGTCATTTCCCTTCCCCCGCGATTAGTCCTCTCAAGAATAATATATGTATATACAAGCTTTGGGTGATTTTGGCCGCTACTCTCTCCGAATAATTCTTTTAAGGACCACTGCTGCATTTTCAATACTAGTGCATAAGAGTACATGGCTCAAATGTGTGTCCGAGAAGCATGTGAAATTTCACTGATACTCCAACTACAGTACACATCCACCATCTCAGTTGCATCTGTTTGCAGATGGAAAACAGAAATGCAGGGACAGTCTGCTTACGCATTTACTTACAACAAGAAACAAACTGCAATAATCTGTCTTTCATTAATTCCCCTTCGTAAGCATGACGGCATGCACTCGCTATTATTATCATCCATATGATCTTATTGGAAAT
>JAQGAK010005567.1:0-10026 GCA_034696945.1 Lipothrix lubbocki | reverse complement strand
TCCCATGGTTTCCGTCATCCTATGGTCTTCGTTATCCCATGGTCTCCGTTATCCCATGGTCTCCGTCATCCCATGGTCTCCGTTATGCCATGGTCTACAGTATCCCATGGTCTCCGGTATCCTATGGTCTCCGTCATCCCATGGTCTCCGGTATCCCATGGTTTCCGTCATCCCATGGTCTTCGTTATCCCATGGTCTCCGTTATCCCATGGTCTCCGTCATCCCATGGTCCCCGTCATCCCATGGTCCCCGTTATCTCATGGTCTCCTTCATCCCATGGTCATGGATAGAAATCTGGCAACTTTCCGTCAACCCATGGTCTCCGTGTACATGGGATTTTCCCATGTATTTTATATACACCCGTAACCTATTTACTGATTTTGGAAAACCGTTTTATAGGAAGTTGTTAGAAATAATATTTGCATTTTAAGTTAGGAATATTTTATAATTAATTTATAATTATCAAACACGTACAGTTATCATAACGTCGTTATATTTTTTAAATATTTATATGTATGTTCATAATTAAACGCGTTACATAATTTCTTTCTTGAATGAAGATTCGACGGACTAAATTTGTTTACGAGTTTAAATCCATACAAACACGGTTTATTTATTGCAACCACGAAAAATAAATGTTGGCCTTGTTAGCAAGACGTGATATAAGGACGGTTGATAATTTTCCCATTTCTTATCAATTTTGATCTAAATTATTATTATTTGCATTATTATTTTTGCAATTATTTATTTGTCAGTGTTTACCGTATCCTAATTAGTATACAATACGTTCAAACCACATTGTCAAGTTGTAAATAGATTTTTAAGTTAAATGTTTACTTTAAATTTATATATGGTTTTCCATTGAGATTAGCTATAAATAGTTAAAATTAATTTGAATTAATGGATTAAACAAGGTTATTTTAAGCTCAATTTTGTTCTCCGACGAATGCTAAATTAGTAATGTAAACAAAATCAAACGATTCCCACATTAATTTTTTTCAGTGCTATATTGTTGTTTATAATTAAAGCCATTATTGTCATTTATGCCATTTATGTCACTTTTTGCCATTAATGCCACCTGGCATGGCATATATTCAATTTTGGTGGCATAAATCTAACCCTGGTTCTTGCACATCACTGGAACTCTTATGCAGACATTATTCGTCCCACCATGGTTTGCCAATAGTTTTGATGAATGAAGTGTCATTTCAACTGAGTAATTTGTCCTGGAGAGGAGAAGAAAACGCATTTTCAAAGTATTAGCTTCAGATATAGTTTATGACTTCTAATTTCCGATTAGCTGTTTTATCCAAGCGAAGAAACAACAGATATGTATTTAATCTTATTTACATAGCATCACACCCAAAAATAAAAGTCAGGGATACATTTATAATGATATTTATACTAACCATGCAAATGTACGCGCACATGCACACTGTAATTTTAATATTCATTTTCCGGCTATGTATACTGTTAATTAGATATTTACTCTAACTTATTGTTAAAATCTAGATTTGAAAAGCATACACAGCAAATCCAGGGCAACAATTAAATATTTTGTATTGTTTCCAGTAAATATTGTCAAAATGGGATGTTTTCATGCAAGTCGTGTTGGATTTTAACAAGCTTTTGTTTGTTGCATTCAATTTATTTCCACGACATCCTTTAAGCTTTGCGTCCAACCTTTCACAATGCTCTGACAGAATTAGGAATAAGCAAAATTGTGGTTCCCTTTGGTAATGTTATTGCATATTTTGAACGCGTGAAAAATTACTACATTTCAGCAAAAAATTATTTATTGTCAGAATGATTCCCCAAAAAGCAAAGCTCTCCCCCATTCTAGTGAGTCCATTTGAGTGAATTTTGAGTGCCGAGTGCGAGTTTTGCTCTCGGAACTCGTGAGTGCTGCTATGTAGTACCATCCAGTCTTGCTTTTAAGCTTGCCGCCAAGTGTTCATATTTGCCTCTTCAACGACGATGTGCTGGCCACTCACAAATAGTCCCTACAACCATGAAGCTATAAATAAAGTGTCTGAATAGATGTTTAAAGCAGCTGCAATGACAAGAACATTCACCATACTTTCGTTGACCATCAATAAGTAGCTATTCAACATAGGCTGAAGGGAAGCGTGTAGTGAATGTTTTTATGTCAGATAGTCACAGGAGAATTTTTTTGTCGAATTGCATAGTTCACAAACATTTCGACAAAACCAATTCGTTCAGATAACATTAAAAAATTAGCACTGGTAGACTAACAGTACTTCTTACGTTTAGTAGTGCTCACTTGCATTTGTGCAGAATGGTTTAAAAAATGCAATAACTGATTTAAGCATACCTTTTGTAAAGTGAAATAAGTGCAATACATACATGTGCGAATGGTAACCTTTTCAACGTCAAAAAGTTAAAATAAGCCTTCTGTCATGTTCCAATGTAAAGTGTGTTCAACGTTTTTATCGACGAAGGGAAGCCTTGTCCGGCACAACAGGGCTCACACGGGTCAGAAATCCTATGAATGTCAATTCTGTCGAAAGGGATTTTCTGAATCCCGGTATTTGGAAGATCACATACGAATCCACACTGGAGAAAAGCCCTTTAAGTGCAACTACTGTGATAAAACCTTTGCTCAAATTAGCAATTATAGTCAACACAGAAAGGTGCACGAAGATACGAATGTGAAGTTCCAATGCACCTTATGCCCAAAAACTCTAACGACAAAGTCCGGACTGCGGTTACATTTGAGAACTCACACGGGAGAGAAGCCACATAAATGTAGCATTTGCTCAAAATCATTTAATACGACCGGCGGCTTGACATCTCATTTCATGATACACATTGGCGAAAAACCATACAAATGCAGTCAATGTGGAAAGAATTTCAAAACAAGAACCGGGATGAACCGACATATTGTGGTCCACACTGGCGAAAAACCATACAAATGTACACTCTGTTCAGCAGAATTTTCCTCAAAGCGACGGCTGGATGACCACATACGATCTCATACACAGGAGAGACCACACAAATGCACAATTTGTGGCAAAGGATTTACATCGAGTAAAAATTTTTGGTACCACAATAAAAATCACAATAAGGATAGTAACTATAAAAGCAGGAAATGTGAGAAAGCGTTCAAAAGTTCGGCCAAATTGAAAAGTTACCAAACTACTCACTCAAATTATAGACTTTTTTCGTGTCCCAGATGTACCAAAACCTTTAAGGATAAGGATGGTTTAAATAGGCACTTAAAGTTTTATTGCCGTGGAAACCTAAATTTTGCATTCTGCAAACAATGTAATGTTTCTTGCACATCGCTGCAGCTCTTATGCAAACATTATTCCTCCCTTCATGGTTTGCCAATAGTTTTGCTGAAGAAAGTGTCAATTTGAATCGAGTAGTTTGTTCTGTGAAAGAAAATCTTTTTCCAACAAAGAGCCCAACAGAATGTTTAATAACCACTTCTAATTTTTTATAAGCAAATGTATTGATAAATCTCAGATGAATAAAGGAGGAGTTTAACTAGAAATAAATTCATATGCATAATTATACCACTATACAGGTTTACGTATTTATTTACACTCTGGTATTTATATAGACATTTTTCTGCTACAATGTTGGCTAGATGGTTGATTTTCCTAATAGATATCATATTTGATTGAGTTTTATATGCCCAAGTGAAGACAGTTTAACCTTCTCCATTCCAAGCCCCAAAGGTGCCTCTTTTTCAATTTTTCAAAATTTTTAGCCTAATCCCAGTTTGAAAATGTTTATTAAAAACAATACGCTATAAAGGTTATCTACTACATTCGGTATAAATATTCCCTTAAACAAATTCCAGATTTAACTAAAACGAATACATATCGCTCCTCGAGGTGCAAGATGTTATAACTCCAAATTTCTTAAATACAAGATGTTATATCCACCATCATTTTAAGTGCAAGATGTTATAACTCCAACAATTCCATTAACATTTAAGGGATTCTCTATAATATTTGTAGTGCTGTGTATATGCAAGATGAAAACTAATTTTTGGCGGTTATAACATCTTGCACTTAAAATTTAAAAATGCTTCTGGATAAAAGTTTTCTGTTCCAATGCTTTTTAAATGCAAAATTGGAGTTATAACACTTTGCATCAATATGATGGTGGATATAACATCTTGCATTTAAGAAATTTGGAGTTATAACATCTTGCACCTCGAGGAGCGATATGTACATGCATACGTCGGGCTGGCTAGAGGCAATTGTTCTTGTCCCTCGAATAAGCTATTTATAAATAAGTCACCGTACAGACTTAATAGAACGGTTGCTGTAGCTTGTACATTAAGAAATATTTTACCTGCAAATACAAATCAACATGTCCATTGAGTTCATTCAACTCCTTTCTGTAAAACTGATGAATTAGAAAGTAACGCGCTATTTTTAACTTTCTAAAGAAAACAAACAGATTGCTGACTTTGGTTTTTCCGCCACCTGTAATAAATCCTATTTACTTTGAACGGCAGCAAAGACATTCTGGTGCAGAATACGTTTTTTCGGTGTTATCTTATTAATTGTATTTTATTTTGGTTACAACTTTGACCACACAAAATTAAGTAGCTGGGGGGAAATATAAATTCATTGAAATAACAATTGACGACATGACGACACAAAACATCAAAGTTGTACAGTGCAAATTATGCCCAAAAGAATTTTCTTGCCAATCTGTACTGAATACTCACATAAGAGCTCACACAGGTGAAAAGCCTTTCAAGTGTCAATTGTGTGCAAACCTATTCGCTTCTCAGTCTGAACTCAGATCTCATATACGAAGTCACACAGGTGAAAAGCCATTCAAGTGCCAATTATGCCCAAAAACATTCTCCCAATCATGCATCATCCGCAATCACATGAGGAGTCATAAGGAAGAAAAGCAGTTCAAGTGCGAAGAGTGTGGAAAGGCATTTTCTTTGCGCTCCAATCTTTTGTGCCACAAAGAAATCCACAATGGCGCTGCAAAGCTCTTCCCATGCAAATTGTGCCCGTCATCATTCAGGGCGAAAGGAGCGCTTGTTCTACACTGTAGGACCCACACTGGAGAAAAACGATTTGAATGCCAAATTTGCAATAGGTGTTTTCCGTCAACAGGATCTCGTCAACGCCACATGAAAACCCATACTGGCGAGAGGCCCTTTAAATGCGACCGCTGTGGAAAATCCTTTTGCACGAAATGCAAACTAAAACGTCACACCAATACGCACGAGGGTACGAGTGCGAAGTTCGAATGCAAATTGTGCCAACAAATGCTGACATCCTCGAACGGACTTCGCTATCACATGAGAACCCACACGGGAGAAAAACCATTTAAATGTGAGGTTTGTGGTAAATCCTTTGCATGTCAATATAGCGCTAAACAACATGCAAAGTCCCACGATAACGTCACGAAGGTCTAATTCCGGTGCAACTTATGCCAAAAGATGCTAATGACTAAGATAGGATTACGACTTCACACGAGAACTCACACGGGAGAAAAGCAATATAGTTGCAACGCTTGTCCTAAATCCTTTGCTCATCAAAATGCACAAACGTCTCATTTTAGAACACACACCGGCGAAAAGCCCTACACATGCAATCATTGCGGAAAACGTTTTGCTCGACAAAGCGATATGGCGGCACACATAAGGACACACACGGGTGACAAACCTTACAAATGCACATTTTGCTCAGCAGCATTCTCTTCGCACAAACTTTTGGTCTATCATACACACCGTCACACACTGGACTATCCTCACAAATGTCATATTTGTGCTAAAGGGTTTTCAACGCCTAGCGATTTGCAGAAACATAGTACAACTCACAGCATAGATAGAAACTACAACTGCGGAATATGTGAAAAAGCATTTAAGACGTCACAATCATTGAAAGAACATCAAGACACACACAATACTAGCAAGCGCTTTGAATGTCCAATATGCTCGAAAACTTTCAAAACTATGAAAACCTTTAAACAACATGGATCTGTTCGTCGCCAGAAAACCTCAACTGGCCAAGTTATTCAAAACAATTCACATTGCAAGCAATGCCATTTTTCTTGTGAATCACTGGAGCTTCTTTGCAGACATTATTCGTCCCTGCATGGTTTGCCAAAAGTTGTGTTGAAAAAACTCTCATTTTAGAGTTAACAAACTGATTCAACATTTGTTACCACAATTTAAAAATTACACTAACTAATTGTATTAATTACACTAATTATTGTTAAACGTATGTATTATTTAATATGGCAAACGTACAATCTTCTCAAATTGATGAAGAGATAAGCTGACGAAACTCTAAATGACAATCTCAATAATAGATGAGTCCTAATTCTAAATGATTTTTTTAAAAATATTATAATCGATTTTGTAAATGACATTTGTGAAATCAACTGATTTTATTCATGCAATATTTAAACATCGTTAGTGTATTGCAGATTTTTATTGGGAATGCTATAAATAATTGTAATTAGGAATACAAATAATTATAAAAATTATAGGGAAGTAGTAATACTAATAAATCATCGCCAATTATTCTTGCTCATTATTGTTTTCTTTATGAAATAAATTATAATAAATTATAAATTAACTACTTAACTTGACATATTGCTTAAACTTTAACATTGATTTTATTTTTTGACATTTCCCACAGTTTCCATAAAGATAAACTCAAATTATGCGCTCGAATGATTTCAGGAGTGACCAGACATTTGAATTCAATTTATTTATCGATGCAATTTTTTATTTGAATATATTGCACAGCTTCGGAAACATTGCTTGACCTTGCAGCTCCAGTCTTATCCTTCAGGAAATATTTTCCGGCTTGAAAATTCAGCGTTCCAAAATCCACCTACAAAATACAATTAATTATTTCTGAGCAGTAGCACTGGGAAAATTGTTCGCGCCCAATAGAGACGCAATTAAATATCCTTACACCCCCCCCCCGGAACGCTCTCAATCTGCACAATTGCCTCTTCCTGTCTGAATTCCCTCCCAGGCGGTAGCACTTGTATATGAAATCCAGCATTGGCATCATAAGCAGGACGGGGCGTAAACTATGTATACCTTGTTCTTAATGCTGAAAGTGTGTGCATAATATTCAATGTATACATAAATACTTTGTAGTATGTATCTTCCCAGTCCGGGACATCCTTATTATAAAGTTGGTAGAACAGTATAATCTAGGAATTAGTAGGACCTTCAAGATACATTGCTTTGACGCTTCCATTTGCTGCTAAACTTTTGAATATGAAAGTCTACATATGCTGCCCACAGCGCCCACACGAATAGTCCTTACAACCAACATGAAGCTATAAATATTTATCCAGAAATAGTTTAATGCGACTGGAATGACAAGAACATTCACTATAATTTCCTCGACCATCAACGTATGCACTAAAATAATAAGCCGAAGCGGAGCGTGCAGTAAATATTATTGAGCTCTACTATCACAGCAAAATTCTATTCTGTTGGTGATTAGTAATTAACAAACACTTCAACACGTTACTAACTAGTTAGAGAAAACTAAGCATAGAAATTATAACGATAAAAAAGTGCATTACGTTTGAATTGTAATTTCGAAGTGTTTTTTTTAACATTCAGAGTCATTGTGAAATCTCTGTCATGTCCCCAGAGAACGTGTGCTTGAAGTCTTCTTCAACGATCCGAAATCTTGTCAGACACAACAATTCTCACAAAGGTGAGAAGCCTTTTGTATGTCAATTCTGTCACACAAGATTTTCTGGACCCCACATTTTGGAAGACCACATACGAACCCACACAGGAGAAAAGCCGTTTAAATGTAACTACTGTGGCAAATCCTTTGCTTCCAAGGGGAATTCAATTCGGCACATGAAGATGCACAATGAAGACACCAAGGTGAAGTTCCATTGCACTTTATGCCCGACAAACCAAGGGCTGCGGCGACACATGTTAATTCACACTGGAGAAAGACCACATAAATGTGGCATTTGTTCAAAATCATTTAATACAACAAGCAACTTGACTTCTCATATCAGGATACACACTGACGAAAAACCGTACAGGTGCAATCAATGCGGAAAGAATTTCACAACAAAACCCGCTTTAAATGCCCATATTGCGATCCGTACTGCTGCGAAACCATACAAATGTTCACTTTGTCCTACAGAATATTCCTCAAAGGAACGGCTGGATATTCACATGCAATCGCATAAAAAAGAGACCACACAAATGTCGAATTTGTGGTAAAGGATTTACATCGACTGACCATTTGCGGTATGTACCACAATAAAAGTCACAATGAGGAAAGAAACTATTATTGCAGTATTTGCGAGAAAACGTTTCAATTTTCTTTCTATTTGAAAAGGCACCAAGTTACTCACTCAAATGACAGGCTTTTTCCGTGTCTCTCGTGTTTCAAAACTTTCAAGTTCAAGGATATTTTAAATCGGCATGCAAACTATTATTGCCGTGGAAAACCGAATACTGGGATTGGAAATATTGCGTTCTGTAAACAGTGTAAATTTTCCTGCGCGTCATTGGAACTCCTGTGCAGACATTATTCGTCCCTCCATGGTTTGCCAATTGTTTTGCTGAAGAAATTGTCAATTTGGATTAAGTAAAAGAAAATGTTTAACACCTTTCCTGTTTATAAAATATATAGGATTTACTGCAACTTGTGTGAGATGTTTATACTTTTATTTATTGTAAATACATTTGTTTAAATTTGGAGCAACATTTAAAGAGTGGCGATTTGGTATTGCGTATTTTTTTTGAGTATATATGTTCAAGAACACAAAGTTTGGGAGTTCTTTAAAAATTAGAAAAATAAAGAGCAAAAATCCCGTGCTGAAAAAACTTGAGCACATTGTCTAATAAACATTTTAATTTAATATTTTTGGTAATTCTTGCCCTTTTTATAAATTCTTGCAACTAATTCCAGTTTAGTTTATTAACATCTAAACATGCGCATTTAATATCCGATACTATCAAAATAATTTTAGTACAAAATACGAGCACACGCTGAATGGGAGTATACTACCTGGTCCTTGTTGTTGACAGTGTGGGCAAAATATTTAATTCGTAAATACTTTGGAATACTTTCCCAGCCCAAGTCGTCCGAACAAACTTTGTAGAAAAACATATTATCGGAACTATAGTTGGACTTTCCAAGTAAAATATGCGTTCCTTTCAAGTTTTTGAACGGGCTGAGGAATGTCAGAACTGCCGAAGTTATACTTGTATGACAGACGAGAAAACAAGGATAATTTTTCAAAATCCTCTTGGGTATTATCATTATCTGTACCTAATGTAATATTTGCTGATAAATTTCCTAATCCCTAAAGCCTTCATATCGTCGTGAAAGATACAAGTTGAACTCCTTGCATATACATATTTACTCAAGGGACAAAATGAATGCAAAAAAGAAAATTGATGAGGAGATGTCCTAGGACGCGACAGCTTTTCCATATGGATGATTTCCAGTCAGAAATGTTATATATTGAAAATGAAATTTCTGTCATACATTTCAAACGGGGAGTGTTTCTGTTTGCAGCAGACAATTTATAAACACCACTGCTGGTAGCATCCAGTTTTGCTTTTAAGGTTGTTGCCAGGTGTTCATATTTGGCTCTTCAGCAACGATATGCTGACAACTCTGGAAACGTCCAAACATACATGAAGCTATAAATAAAGTATCCAAACAAATGTGTAAAGCAGCTGCAATGACAAGAACTTTCACTATACGTTCGTTGACCACCAAATTATTTATTAAAAATAAGCTCAAGGGAAGCGTGCAGTGAAGGTTACTTGGTTCAACTGTCCCAGTAAAACTCTTTAGTTCAAGTAAATCACAAACATTTCAACAAATTAATTATTTCAGTTTCATATAACCAATTAACACTAGTTGGACTAACAAAACTTTTAACGTTTAGCAGAGCTCATTTGTATTTGTGCAGAATGTTTTAAGGCTACTATTTAAACTTACAGTAAATTTAATAGCTCCGACAGGAAAAATAATTTAAATCAGCAGGTAAATATTC
>JAQGAK010005566.1:0-10026 GCA_034696945.1 Lipothrix lubbocki | reverse complement strand
AATAATCATTGAATTGTGTTACTGTGTCGAAAGGCAAACACCATAGTGGTGTCAGTGAAATAAAGTTTCTTTCTCTCACGCATAATAAAATAATCCCAAATTTGTGTCCAATGCAAAAAAATCCAATAGAGCGGAAATCTTATTTAAAATATAGTTTTCGGACGAACATCCATCCAAGCCTTGATCTCTGGAATATTCAAAACTGCTTGCTCATGTTTCGCCACAAGTGGAAATTGCTCACGAAGTGTGGGATCCAATATATCCGCCCAGATCTTAAACCAATTCGCAAGCATGAAATCCCCGTAGGTGACCTTTGACCCGAGGATGAAATCTCCAGGAGAAGCCGCCAGGATTGAGGTTATTTGTTTGAAAACCAAGGGGAATGTCTTGGCTTTGAGTAAGTTTTCGTTGACCTCTTGCTTCTTTTCGGGATCCGGGGCGTCGACCCAGTTGCGGAACGCTGAAGTGTAATAATAAATAAATAAAATTATTATCTAATTATTCCGGAAATTAAAATATTATGTAGAAGAAATTTAAAATAAATAGATTATTAAAGAAAAATAAACTTTGTGATATTCATAATCGAGTGAACTAACTGCTTTATTCTGCTTTAGATTATTTGAATAAAAACGTGACATATGAATGTACCTATTTGTATATTTCAAGGAATAAATAAAACTGCCACTTTATCACCTGTCACCGCATCATCCACAATATCATGCACTTGATCCACTCGCAAGTCCAATAAATCATCTCCAGCCGTGAATCCGTGCTTTTTAGCCAAATATTTGTATAAAGCGCCAGACTGCGTGAAAACTTCTCCGTCGATTTCCATTATTGGGATCGTTTCCAATGGAAATCCTTGTATGACAGTGAAGGTAAATTAAATATAAATAATCAAAATATAATTCAAAATGTATTTTTTAATAAAATAAAAAAAATATGTTAAAAATTATTAAATTAAAAAAAATATTTAAATAATTATTAAATTAGAAAAATATTTAAATAATTATTAAATTTAAAAAAATATTTTAAAAATTACTAAATTAAAAAGATTTTAATAAAAATTATTAAATTACAAAAAATTATAATAAACATTATTAAAATTTAAAAAATTGACCATTAAAAATTGGCCAAAAAATAAAAAATTAATTTTACAGAAAATTTGGATCCACAAACTTACTCCCACTTGATTTCACTTTTTGCCACTCAGCCCCAAATTCAATTCGTTCATCCTCAAAATCCACGTTCGCAACTTTGAAAATCCAACGAATTGGCTCTCCCACTGCTCCCAAATTGTAGTACGTAAGCTTGTATTGGGGCATTGTGCAATAATATGGTTGAGTTTGCTTCTGATTTTTAATTGCCAATTTAGTAAATTATTGTAATTTACTTAACTACAATAGCACGGACTATTTTACTTTATTTAAATCCAAATTAATATACAGAGATGGATAACTTCCCACGATCAGGCATAATGCGAAACTGAATCTAAAATTCACGACGGGGCGGCTTATTGTTGGGTCAGTCCGTTGGGTGGATACAAATAAAGCATCAACCTGTTCCGGTTGAAGAATTTTTCCAGGAGATATGGACCATTGCATTTTCATACTTGAGGTACTTTGTAAATAGAATGTGCTATGTACAACTGGTTTTTGATTTAGCAAAAATAAGCAATTAGCCTTAATGTGTAACTGGCACTCGTTTTGTTTTCATGAGTTTTGCACGTAAATTTTATTTTTCAAGAAGGCGGTTTTATTATCCCGAAAGCATGAGTTACAACTTGCAACCTCGGAATAAATAAAATTTAAAGGGTTGTGAAGAAAAGCTTCAGCTTGAAAATTTTTATATTGAAATTTCGAGAAGTTCAGAAATGTGTATGTAACAAATTATTCTTATGGAATTCAATATTGTCAGTATTATTGTATAATTGGTTAAATTATTCCTTGAAAAAATTCAAAAGCAAATTTAAATTGTATAACTCCCAAAATCATGTTAGGATTATGCTTTTATAATTTATTCAATCATCGGGTCAATTGTATATTATTACAGTTTTTAGGGAGGGAAATTTGAAGTTTTTAGATTTTTGTACTGTGTAGTGTGTATTAATTTGTTGCGCGGGAAAATCATAAATTCATAAATTAAAACATAACTTTAGCGCGAGCCCTAATATGTGCCCGAATTTCCGGAATGTTCGTCACGGTCTGCATATGCTGAGCCAATGCTGGATACTTTCCCCTTAAAGAATTATCAATGATGTCATTGAAGATCCCAAACCAATTTGCAAGGACGAAGTCGGCGTAAGTCAATTTCACTCCAGCAACGTACTGTCCACCGGAACTGGAGACGATTTCTTGGAGCTGCTTCAAAATCATTGGGAATACAGTTTCAATCAAATGCTTCTTGATTTCGCCTTTCTTCTCTTCGTCCTGCTCGCGGATCCAGACGCGGAATTCTGAAAAAAATATAAATTGTAATGCTGACTTGCTGTTGCTATAATTAAAATAAGGAAAAAAAATTAAAAATAAAAATTCATTCGAACCGGTAAGACCATCATTCACAATGTCGTGAACCTGATCAACTCGCAAATTCAGAATGTCGTTTCCTGTAATGAAGCCATACTTCTTTGCCAAATACTTGATGAAAGCACCGGATTGATTGTAAACATGGCCATTAAATTCCAAAAGAGGCATTTGGGCCAATGGGAATCCTACAAAATAATTGGAAAAATTAATAAATGGACGCTAATAAAAACAAATATTTAAATAAATAGTAATAAATAAATGAAAAAGTAATAAATAAATAAATAATAATAATAAAATAAATAAATAATAATAATAAAATAAATAAATAATAATAATTAATAATAAAATTAAATCCATCCGAATGCAATATTGTCACAAATTAAATTTAAAGAAATTGCACTACCAACTTCCACTTTTCTTCACCGCCGGCCAGTCCGCAAATTCGATCCGTTCATCCTCAAAGTCAACTTTGGCGACTTTAAAAAGCCAGCGAATGGGTTCTGCAACGGCGTTTAAATTAAAATAAGTTAATTTGTAGGACGGCATAATTGTGAAAATATTCAGAAAATCTGATCGCACAAATTCGACGGATTCCTCAAAGTAGACAATATGCAATCTCAAATGACACTGGGAGCAAATTAATTCATCATCCGTGAGCAAGGCCAAACGGTTTTACTATCTGTGACTTTTGATCCGGCACTTAAAGCCATGTGGCAAAAACAATAAGTGATATGTAAACTTAGACATTCCGGATTTACAAGTTAGTCCGTTTTAGCGGTCATAATGTTCAAGTTTTTAGAAATCTGCTGCTATTAGCATGTATTTAAATGGCTGTAGACATTAGCGAAATCAATAAATGAACATAATTTATACATAGTTAGCAACGCGGCAAAAATGTCATTATCTGTATCCAAACACGACGTACATACAAAGATACTCGTAACAGCACTTAAATCAAGTCTGATTGTGTAAAGATAGCAAATAACATTAGTGTGGACAAATATACTGCTTCAGTTTGTTTGTCACTAGGTCGCTAATTTGAAATACAAAAGTGTTATGTCATAATTACTTCCGAACTCCAAAGATAACACGTTTTTGTGATTTTGCAATATTTGAGAGCCATTGTAGTATTTCGGAAAATTCATATGATTATTTAGTAAAGCAATACATAATTAACTTTAAAAGCAGTATCCGTATTTTTTGTATATTATTTTTAGCACAAATGAAAAAATACACAGATGCGATAGAAACGGAAACATTTCCCCCTTTTATTAACATTTTTATACTTTATATACAATAATATTTTATTTGTCCACGTTTTTTTAAATATTCATACATATGTAAGTGTTTTTAATCCATTTAAATTTATTTACATAATTTTATGTACAGTATCACAGGTAATTCCTCAATGAGTGCCAGCGCAAGCGCTGTTTAGCTTGGAGTTCCATGGTAAGGCGTGAGTATTATGCATACAGATGTCGCTGCGCTCGCGAGATATTATTATTTTGCCCATCTATGAATCCCACTACGGAGATTATAATTAGTTATAGCCTATACTATTTTTGCGTGTAAATACATGTATAGACTGAATAGAGTGAATAAATAAATTAACCGGTCGGAATCAATTATTATTATAGAATAACTGTATCATTTCCCTTCAGCAAACTCCTTGGCATACTTATCGCACAGCTATAAACAAGATCAGAAAATATTTTAGAAAAATAATTATTTCTACTAAACTAAATTAGATACTATATATAGTAATGTGTAACATATATACACACAATTATATAGTTAACTCACAGTTTTAAGATCCACTTGTCCGATCTTAGACATAACACATTTCATTATGGGCTCGTACGACTTGCAGAATTCATCGTTGGGATCAATTTCAATATCTGTTTTCGATTACAAATGTTACAATAATTTCACAATTTTGGCTGATGAAGTACAATTGGTGATAATTGAAAAAGAAATGTAGAAAATAGGTCTAATATTAAAATAATTCGACTTTGTAGTAAATAATATATATTTCTTTAGAAAAAATCTTACTCTGGCCAAATACGCATTCGTCAAGAACAGGATGAATATATTGATGGAATCTTTCTGGCACGTGGTCTTCTATAAATTTATCGATCCCTTCCTTGCTCACAGTGCCATCTTCGTTAAGCTACACAAATTTCGAACTTTGATTATTGGTTATTTACCTAATATAAACTTGGATTAATTTAAAATAAAAAACTTACAAATCCTTCCTCAATTCCTATGCATTTTAAAATGCACTGCAAACAAACGAAAATAATTATAATTTTAAATATTTAATTATTTAAATTGTGGCGTACGCATTTGTGACGTTAATAATATCCTAAAATGTTTAAATGAAAACTAATTCCCGCCCACATTCTTTTTAAAAGTTTGTATTAAATACTTACCAACAATTTCCCTTTTCGGTCCGCCTGGGTGTTCAACCCAAGCTTAGTTTGACAATCCCTCAAAGCTTGGATGGCTTCTTGAGTTATGTACGACTGCATCTCCGTACAACTCATTTTTGCCACTTCTTCCTTAGGTTTTCGATTTATTTTGGCTTGAGTCTCGTGCTTTAAGATATATGAAATTGTTTAATCAAAATAAAAATATTTATTATAATAAAAATAATTATTAAAATTAAAAATATTATAAAAAAGTAAAAAAAAAGTGATTTCATTAAAACTTTTAATTTAATAGAAATGTAAATAATCGTAGGTTTTAAATTTTTTAAAACTTTTCACTATATAATTTCGACATTTTATCACGACTCACAGGAAAAAATCCAATACCCAGTAATGCAATGACCACCAACACCATACTTTTGTAATTCATGGTGCGAAGATATTATTTCAATCAGATGTTATGAAAAATATCTCCAAAGCTATAAACACGACCACACCCAAACGTTCCAGTTGAAAAATTTCAAATGGAGACTGCAACATCGTATGAATAGACAACTAGTTCTATTTATAAAGTCTGGCACTTTGGATAAATTCGCACATACTATGTAATACGTGGCCAAAAGGAAGTGACGACATTCCATTTATTTTTATTTTTCGCCAAAGTTCAATAATTATTGCAATTTAAATTTGGTACAACATGGAGTTAAAATGAATTAAAAACAGTTTAGATGAACCGGAACAATAAGAATGTTAACATGTTTTGGCATTACTAAACGCCCACTCAATCGAATCGACCTATACTGCTGTGCTTTAACGAATGTTTATGTGCATGCGGCACGCTTCTATTTAATTATGTCATTTAACTCCAATGACCATTGAAAATTTACATAACATGCATTTGAATTACTGCGGGCTCGGAAAATGATAAATGAATATTTTATTTCGTGTCTCACTCCATTATTTACTGCGCCAATAAGTTCACGTGTATGTATTGTGTCGTAAATAGTAATCGCATTGTGTTGAAAATCGACAGGTAATGAAAATATGTGAATTTAAAACTTCATCTTGAATGATGTACTTAATTGGATTATAAATAACCCAATGGTAAGGATGATATGTATTCTACGCATGCACTGTAATTTTTTTCCATTCCTTGAGAGGCGTAAATCGTTGCGATTTTAGAGTTACACAGTTTTCTAAAGCATAAACAATTTTACCATGATTTTTTGTGTTGTAATTGTTGTTTTTTGTAATATTGTAATGTTTTATTTTATTTTTAAACTATGGACTGAGCATCATTATCATGTAATGCAATGATGGATTTCTGACGCTTAACGTTCTATAATTCCTGCTTTGGTCAACACAACGAAAAAGATTTATTGAATATGGAATGAATACATTGAATTACAGATAATTACATCATAAATGCTCGAATAAACACAGATTAGAATCTATTGTCATTTTCCCCTACCAAACTCCTCAGCAAAACTGTCGCATACCTGTAAAAATGTAATTAGAACGTTGCATGTTAATAATATTTGAATATTTCCAACAAGTGTTGCAAGTATCATTGAATTTATAAACTAGTACGCATGTGCGTATAGAATAAAGAAACGCTCATATGGGATGGACTTACATTTGTAGGATCTATTGGTCCAATCTTTGCCATTGCGCATGTCATTATCGGCTTGTACGATTTGCATAACTTGTCAGTGGGATCAACTTCAATATCTATAATTTTGATAAAAAAATATTAAGGGAATAATCATCACTTAATTAGCACTAAAATCTCTTTAACGCTTTTAAAATTTCGCGCCATAGATAATACAACATAACGACCAATCAGTGCAGAGCACGGGTTTAAAGCTAGTTCACAATATGGTTCGTTAAAGAAACAAAAATATACGATGACTAGTTGCATTAAAATGCATATAATATGATCATTTTTGTGTGTTTTCAAGACTTCTACGCCATTCTACGTCTTCAGTCTACTTATCGTTGCTGTCAGTTCCAACTACAATCTCAATTTGTGTCGTTCTGACGAGCTCCTAGTAAGGACGACATATCGCACTGTTTATGATTAACTGAGGTTTGCGAATCTGATCGCAGTTTGCGATTACACTGAACTATCGCTATAAGAGAACGCTATAAAACACCAAAATCAGTCTCTTATATAGGAATTCTCTTATAGAGAGAGCTACTATGCATATAACTACTAGAGCTACTATGCATGTATGATATGTGGGCCCAATGAATCTCTTACAGAGAGAGTTCTCTTATATGGAGATCTCTTATAGCGAGAGTCCGGTGTACGCATTTCCCTCTCCCATTTACGTAACCATTTAAATCTTAAAATAACATTATTCTAATATTAAATTTGTATTTTTAGCATTTGTAAGTTCAAAAAGTTTTCCAAAACGTTCTTACTTTGGTTAAAAACACAGTCATTGAGGAGAGGATAAATCAGTGGATGGAACTTATCTGGCACTTGCTCATCCATAAATTTTACGATCCGTTCCTTGCTGATGCTGCCGTCCTCATTGAGCTGAAATTAGAGTTAATAATTAATTAATTAAAATAAATACATTGTAACATATCTTATTGGTGAAGGATCCCAAAGTACCAATTTCTATACCTTGAACACAGAAGTTGGTACTTTTTGATACTTCATATTTTTTTGTCTAAATTATTAACATGTTCATAAAGAATATTTTTGTTGGTAAATAACTAATAATTATTGCTAATTATTCTAATTTCCACCTTCTATAATTAATAAATATAAAAAAAACTTACAATTCCTTCCTCAATTCCTATACATTTCAAGATGCACTGCAAAAAAGTAGGGTCAAATATGTAATATCATTATTATTTGTGTATTGATATTAGCATTTTTGCTACACCACGACCACAAACATACATATATTTATTAATTTTACTTACAAACATCCTCTCCTTGCCCTCGCTCAAAGATTTTACTCCAAGCTTCTGTGCGCAATCCATCATTGCCGCCATACCTTCTCGTATAAGATAATTCTCCATCTGTTTGCATGTCATTGAATTCAGTTCCTCCTTAGTTTTCCTCATCTTTTTGGCTTCAGCTTCCGGCTTGAAAATGCAAAAAAAAACATTAACCGTTAAAATGAACACATTAACATTATTAAACTAATTATTAAAAACAAACATTCTAACGATGATCATTTATTATTTCATCATTTTGAAATCATATAAAAACTTTTGGAAATTATGTCTTATAATTTATTTTTAAGTATATTTTTTTACTATACTTTGAAAATAGTTTGCAAGACTTACATTAAAGAGTCCAACTGTCATTAAAGCGATGACAATCAACACCAAACTTTTGTAATGCATTTTGAGCAAAGATGTATAGGATCCGTCAAATGTTGCGAAACAAAATTCCAAAGCTGAATTTGGGAAATTATAGAAATAGAAAAATAAATTTAACTCAAAAAATAGATTTTCAAAAAGCTCTTAACAAAGGTGTCCCAGCTCCGAAATCTAAATTAAGACTGCAATATTGACAGATAAGGGCAAGTATTTATATGTAAATTCTGGACCTTTGAAGTATCATTACTCCAAGGGAAGTGGCATCCATATTCTTTTTAGTTTGTGATAATGTTCAATTAAATTGCGAATAGAATCTGGGGATGAATGAGGCTGAATAGGTTCACAAAAGTGAAACAAAAAGAAAGCCTTTTGTTCCCACCCGAGAATAAACGTATTACAATTTTATAGTATAAAACCTATTCAATCCATACTCCACAAGTTCCAGCTACACGATCCTAACGATTGCACACGGCGTGGGCAAGTTTCCATTTCATTGTCAATCAAATTTAACTGGAAGATTCTCATTCAAAATTTATGCTACATATGTATTTGCTAGGACAAAAGGAACGCATCACTCATAATGCATTATTTTCTGCATGATTTACTGCATTTGTGTGTATTTTATTCTTCTTGTTTAAAACCAAAGTGCTTTAGAATGTTAATCCAGTGTTTTATGCATAAAATTAATTTCCCAACTACACAAAATCTCCTATTATTGAAGCTATCGGAAAAGGTGTTAAAAGAAATGTGTAAGTTAACTATTTTTGTCTCATTAACCTCTTATTGACCTTGAACTTTTATTATTATATTGACTTTCACGTGGGGCACATTTACTTTCTATAGGATGTTTGTAGAAATGTTTCGGAAAACATTAATTTTAATTTTGACAGCTTAGTTCTACTTAAATAGCAAAAAATGGACATTAGAAATGCTACACAGTCAGCTGGAAAAGATGTGTGCACGTGCCAATGGTTCAATAATAGTGGTTATGATAAATGATAAGAGTCGTGAATACTTCTGTACCGGGTCTGATTGAGAGGTATTGCGATTAGTGCTTCATTCTTCTCTTTCAATTTCTACTTTCTGGTCACTCGAAGGTAGCTCAGTGGACAGTCAAGGACATACGGCGATTCTTGCCAAGACGGATTCCAAGAAAAATTGCAAGACGGAGGACACATTCAAACAACAATTTCCGCGCCCTCTCTGTTACTTGGATTGTGTCAGATGATCCTTGATTATTAGTTTCATAGTCTGCCGCTACATATCTTTTTCTGCATCCAAACAATATTTCTCATTGCCGTTTTCTATCCATTAGCTTCTTATTGGCTTAGTTCCTATTGGCTCCATTTCGTAGACGAAGAAACTACCAACTGCACGCGTGGCTAATGTCATATTGCACTTATGTCTAACCACACCAAAATTTAGAACTCCACGCGTAAACATCTGTGGTACTTTTTGACTTTAGAAGTTCCCGCGTTGGTGCATTAAGGTACTGACACGTGATGCAGTTGGTACTTTAAGATCCTTCGCCGACGATATGTACATAGTTCGGTTTAGTTTATTTGCCACTAATAGGGTCGTTCCTGAATATTTATGTAGCTACAGTGAACGTTTATCGAGTTGTATATCGTTAAATCGTAATTGGTATCCCTCATTTAATTTTGTTCAGAGTTCGGTTTTCTAATTTTTTATTAGATTTTCTCGTCTACTGAGATTATTTTTGTTAT
>JAQGAK010005565.1:0-10027 GCA_034696945.1 Lipothrix lubbocki | reverse complement strand
GCATATAACCATGTATGACATGCGAGCCCAAAGGATCTCTTATAGAGAGAATTCTCTTATATGGAGGCCTCTTACAGAGAGGTTCCACTGTATTTGACACGTATTTATTACCAAAGTCTTTTCTCAAGACGCTTTCTTTATCAAACCACCGTCACCCATTTAGATATTTCCTAGATTGCAAAATATTCACACGTAAACACATACAACCGCAGTTATAAGCAGGCAAAATCTTCATTGAGGAAACCTCTGCCCTCCGCATGATTTGACTTATAGATAGTCCGTAAACGTACACTTGATTACACTGTATTTACACCAATCACCAGAACGATATTACAACTGGCACGTCCACTTCAGTGGTCAGTACCATTTATTCTCTTAGGAGCTCTTCTATTATAACAGATTTCATTTTGAAATGAAGAGTTGCAATTGACCAATTAACCCAATACGTACGTAAAACAGCACAGCTATACGATGTTTATTGACCAGTAAACCGAAAAAATCCTACATTTTACGGAGTCGTAATTAAACTGCGGTGGGTAGTTATTTTTCCCCTGCTTTTGCTATACTTAAACCTTTATATACCGCTACAACAAGTAGCTTAAATTGTTTTTTTAATTGTTTCGCAATACGGTGAAAATATGTTCCATTATGTCCGACTTATGACCAAATAACCAACCTACAAGAGTAAACTTATTAGTTTAAAGAGCGTAGATAGTTTGGTTACACTAGAAATTACGAATCTAACAGCCTAATGGCTGAAGTTGTTAGCATGACTCTATTCCTCTACTCGTGGTTAGGACAGCCGTGTTTTTTGATTAAATTAGGTGTTGCGCAAAATTAAAAATATTTTGATTTACTATTTCTGGATGCCATATAGAAGTTCCAACTTAGTACAACCAATTCTTTGTTAAAAGGGTAACTACAAATCAATAAAATTTTTCGTTAATAAAAATTGTAAATCGTCTATAGAGCTAATATGACAAGTTCGACATGCGAACTCAAGTACTTCCATACTATAAAAGTTATATAGAGTTCTCTTATCGTGAGTTCTTTTAATTCAAATATTCCTTATATCGCCAAACCCATGACAAATTTATCTATACTCCACTACTTATAAATTCACAGCTTGTTTTAAACCTTTTACTTTGCTTCGTATGCTATTTATTTACCTATTGTGATCGCTATTGTTTTTAAGCAGACTTTAGGTATACATGAATCTCGACACAATAACACAGCAAAAGTTAAATATAATACTAGTTAATAGTTGTATGAATTTCATGGTCTCAGCAAAGATTATCCTGTTTTACCTCTTAATCGTGCTTTGTATTGTTTTTGTGTAGAACAAATATTGTGAGTGTTTAAAATATATTACGTTTTTTCTATGTAATGCTACTGCTAAAATATCAGCGTATAATGTGTTTAAGCTACGATATATCTTTATTTATCGATTAAAACCTGGTTAAAACAACGAGTTATTATACAACGTATTTTGATGTGCCAAAGCTATGTTCTTTTTATTTGCGTGCGGGTGCCGTGACTGTATAATGTACGAACTACAAGCTATGGATCAAATGTCTTCAGTATCAATTTACGACAGGTTGTTAGTTTAATTGAACAACCACCAAGAAACGATGTTCGAAAGCAAAAACCTAAAATTCGAAATGATCCATGGTGCGATTTTTGTTTTGGCCGTAGCTTTTGAGTTATCAGGTCAAAAGCAGCGGTTTTTACAGTTTTACCTCAAACTTTTAAACACACCGGCATATTACATATACACGCGTTTTAAGAACTATAATTTACAATTGCCTTGCTGTTGAATGTATTCAACACAAAAAAGCTAAACTGATTGAAAAAACTGATTTGGTGGTTAATGTCCCATCTTGCATTTAGGCTCACAAGCAGACCCTAGCTCCGATTATGTTCCATGGTTTTAATGATTTAGATACTAAGATCAATGATTACTTTTATTTTCATGTTAACTACGTATATTTAGTGTTAGTTAATTTGTTATAAATTGTTGTAAATGTTTTAATATGGTACATACGGGTCGGGTGAGTTCAGGCGTGCATTTATTTTTTTTTGAGGATTGAAGGCGTCCAATTATGGGTTGTTGTTGTGGTATTTAAATGTCAATTCAGCAATTTCCACTCCGACATTATATTTATATATATATATATTTGTATTCTTAAGTGTCATTATATATATTAAATCCATTGAAGGAAAACGAGTGTATTTGCTCTATATAAAATATAAACGTTTTTTCAAATTGTTTCTCAGCTTTTATGGGCTAAACCTTAGTGTTTGTAACCATAACACAGCATAAAGCAGAGTAAATTTTGTTTCGACTAAAAGTGACGTTTTGCAATAAAAGCTGCAGGATTTTTAACTTAGTACGGATGTTCCGTATATTTTGCTGGATTTTGCAGTTTAACACAATTTGTCGCGCATTGTGCGTATTTTAAAATCTTCTGTTTCTTTTCGGGCTTTGGGTGGTTAGCAGTCGGCTACAACAATATATGTACCCTGCTGGGAATGCTATAATGTGAATTTTTAATTTAGTCGTGTTTGTAATGATTTTCTGGGTCTGTGTATTTGTGAATCGACGTTCTAAAACGTAATGTTATTAGGCAAATATGTAGACTAAGTTAACAGGTTTGTAACTGGCGGCAATTATAATGCGCAGTCCCATCGTGGCCTAATTGAAATAAGGAACGAATGTATTATCACGTGATCAGATATAAACGCACAAACGCTGCAAGGGATACCCGCCCAGCTCTGTTTGGTGATCATTTATGCGTATGTATGTGTAAACTATTTAATATGTGCTTTATTCACTATAAATAAATTGCACAAAGAGAAGTCAAACAGGAATTGAAGGAGTTACTTTAAATCATTAGGGAAAGCATACATCGTTTGAGTGGTGCCTTGAATTTCTAGAGTTATCAATCACGCCGTTTACTTTTATGGGCTGGATGATGCGTTCATTCGGGTCATTATTGTGCCATACGGCTCTGCATATGAAATTAATCCGTGGTGCACAAGCTTCATCAGCACGTTTCCTCAATACAGGAAGGTTATTATTGTTCCTTACAAATGTGTTCTGCATGCGCTGCAACTAAATAAACAAGCCTCCTTTTAAACATACACTTGCTTCGCTACCCAGAAAGCAACCGCAAATTCCTAGACTCGACAAAAAATACAACAGAAACATAATTCTGCCATTTCAATTCGTTTCCATGATCGTCAGAGGAGCATATTTAACTAAATTAAAGCCACTCCGGCAGTGCTTTACCATGATTTGCAAATATTTGTTTTCAAGAAAAGCAATCCACAGTCACATTTACATGTGCTGAATATTTATATTTCAAAATTTGTTGGTAGCTTTTTATTCTGAGCAATTCAGGATTTTGCTTAATGTTAAATTACTACTAAATTTTGGGTCACTTTACTAATGCACTCGTCAACGTGTCTATTTGTTTGCCTAAAATGAACATAGTTTCGGTATGGTGGAGAAAGTGGTCAAATGCTTTCTCTGGCCGTTAATGTTTATTCACGGCCGCTGTTCTCTTCAGTGGAAGTATTTATCTATAATTGCACATCGCGCACAAGATCTTAAATTTATTTTTTTAATGACTCTTACTTTCTCAAAACCGACTTGCCTTTAATTGCCATAAATAGTCCTTGGTTAATCATGCGCAATAATTTTTATCATTTTGAAGCATGAACAAAAGAGCTTGGCAAAATTCTTATCTTTTTTATTCCAAAGAACCGATTTTGATTAAATGTATTATTTGCAGAAAAAGAGAAGCTTGATGTGCGTTTGCTTCGGTTTTTGGCTCTTAACGACTTGCCCCGTTGTGTTCATTTTGTCCAGTTTTTTCGTCACATCGTCTGCATTTGCTGCCGAAAGGTTTTGATAACTGTGAATGGGAAATGTTTAAGGGAGAAATGTGTGTGTGAGAGAGCGGTAGAAATCCATTGGTGACGTGATTTCTTAAGGGAGCCGACATGCTCTCGCGTTACGGATCGTCCGTTTCAACTTCCAAACTTTCACCATTTGTTATTTTGCTGCAAACTCTTTGCTGTTGTTGTTGCCAGCACCCGGAACGCTCTAGTTTGCTTTTGTTTAAATCCCCAGCCCTGAGGTCTCTTGCAATATATTTCCATGCACACGACTGGCTTCCTTTTCCATTTGGGCAACACTTTCTCCAGGGCTAAAAACACCATTTTCTGTATGCAATTTTATATTTCCCGCTATATATTTATTTTTCCCCATTAAATGCACCAAGGCCACTGGCTTTAGAAAATTCTTTCGCTGCCGTCCCTTTTTCATTTTTCTTCCAGTTCTGAAACATAAAATGCAGTTGCAGTTTATGCTGGTAAAATTTGGTCTTGTCATTTAAAGGGAAATTTACGAAGCAATTCCGTTTACTTTGTAATTTTTTTTGCGGTTTTGCATAATTGAACGAACGTCATAGAACTTTCAAAGCTTTTAAAAATGCAGTGAAGGTTTTTTATTTTGCGAATTTCTATTTAGATGCTAAACTGTTAATTTTGCCCGTGCAGCTGCTCCATTGACGAAAATACTGCATTAAAATATCAAAGTAGCATAAAAGAAAGGGAAGCTATAGTAAACCATTCTGAAGGAATATTTTAGGAGCCGAGAAGTTCAGCAGCAGCGTCGCTTAATTCGCTTTGCATAATATGCAATTTTGCAGTATGCAAGTCTCCATAAATTCATTTCCCACAAAGCATCAACTTTGAACATGGTGGGCATGTGGAGGCTTGGGGTATGCCAATTTGCAAATTCTGCTCGTCCTTCTATACGAATATATTTTCTTGTAAAATTTAGCACATATGGCCACCTTTTACACACCTCAAGTGTTCCCATGGGAATTTTAATTTGCCGGACGTAATGTATTTGTTTTCCATTTGTCCACAAAAATGATTTTCTCGATTACATACATCCTTGTCCTAATGTTATAATAAATATGTGGGCTACGCATTCATTCATTTCAATGTGAATTATTGTGATGTATTTTTGCGAAATATCCTTAGAATATCATGGTAATAAAATTGGAGTTATTAAAATTTCGTGGTTTTTTATTTCGGTCAAATGGTTTTTCTAATTATTATGCAATTTGTTTTACAAGTTTATGGTTCTTTTACAATTGGTGTAAATTATTATTATTTCATGCAGGTTTTCTTAATAAATTGCAACAATTTTTAGAAGAACAATTATTAAATTTCCCTTATTTTCAAAGCACATAAGAATTATATAACTTTTCTACAACAAATTTCATACGTGGATTTTATAGCCAACCGGTTCTTATAAAACTTAATTATTCGGGTTGTTCCTCCGGCCGTTAATGTTGGCGATGACGGCAGTGAAAATTGCGAGGAAAATAAATGGGAGCAATTTACAGAAAATAAAGCGCGCGTGACGAAAATGACATTTACTTACACAGGATAAAAGCTTTATAATTACAGAGAAATTGTGCCCAATAATTACTTAATGACACAAGCTTCATTTATTTATGTTTCTCTGAAATCCGCCCATATGTACTTTTTGCAAGGCAACGAAAATTTAATTCATTTGTACATAATGGTTGTTAGAGCCTCAAGAGAAATTTGTCAATTTACTCTTCTACAAATGAATTTATTTGAATAAGAATGATTGTGTTAATATGTATAGGACCGAATAAATATTTTTTAAGATTTGTCAAAAACATTTAAATATTTCCGCCATAATAATTAATTTACTATTTCGTGAACCAAAACTGTATTTATTACTACAAAAATTACTAAACCTAAATAATTTTTTTGTATTTTCATTCCTTCTATTTCTTATTCTTTCCACACGGGCTTTCCCAATTTTAATTGTGTCTAAGTTTTGAAACTTACTTAGCTATGGATAAAATTTAAACATTAATTAATGAAAGAATCGTACACCAAAATTATATGTATATTCAAAATTGTTTGTCACAACAAATTATCTAAGAAAATCAACAAGAGATTATGCACAACACTTATGAATTTTCACAACAAATATTTTTAAAAAAATTTTTAATTTAAGAAAAATTAAGAAAATTTAAGAAAATTTAGGAAAATTTAAGAAAATTTAGGAAAATTTAAGAAAAATTAAGAAAATTTAAGTAAACTACTGGCGTAAACGAGATTGGCAACAAATATCCTTGCTGGAGAGAGGAATAAAATAAGAAAAAAGCAATTCATATAAAAACTAAAAGGAAATAAAAAGTGGAAAAACGAAGGAAATGCGGTGAATACAAAGTTTTGTCCCACATGCACGACGGCTGAGAAGAAACTGAAAAAGAGAACACGCGGAGCCGGGAAGGAAGCTCAGCGGTTACGAAATAAGCGGTGCAAACGGGGGAGAAAACATGCTAAAAGATGGAGCTTGTAGGCAGGAAAGTGAAGAGGAAAAAACATGGAAAAATTGTCACACAAGAGAGCAAATATAAAATCAAACTGCCCAACATTCTCTTCTTTATTTATTAGTTATATTCTAAGTTTATTTTTGCATAACAAATTAAATATTATTTAAAACGAATTAAAAAATATCTAAAATTATATACAATATGACAAAATATACATAAAATATTTCTTTTAAAAATTTGCCTAAAATAATTAGGTATTTAAAAAATTCGTTAAAATTCTAAATAAATTGAACAAATTTTAAGGATTGAATAAAATACCAGAATATTAAAAACAGATTTAAAAAATTACTAAATTCTCAATAAAATTGTCGGATATACGAAATTATTTAAAAATTTGATTGTCCCGCGAAAAAAATAAGATAATTTATCCTTTGGTAACAATCTAATACACAAATTCTCACCCCATGCCTTTACGACACTTTCAAGTTTAAAAGAGCAGTTTATATTTACAAACGCCGGGAATCTCCTGTAAAGAAAAGCCGGGAAATAACAACAACAGCAAAATATTGTCGAGGTACATAAGAAGGAAAGAGAAAGGATAAAAGCGCGTAAAGGAGAGAGAAAAATAAAAAAATGGAATTGTGCAAAAGGAGGGGAGAACGCAATAAAATATAATTTATGCATAATAAAAAGCGTTTCTAGATGCGTGTGTGCATGAAAAATTGCCGTCACGGCTTTTTGAAATTACGCCCCGTACCACTGAAACTTTCTTCTCATGTGTACTTTGCAACAATTTAAATTTTATTTTCCTGCTGCGTGCGTGGCGTAACGACGGGTTTTTTCCTTTAAAAAGTTTTTAAACTTCTATTTATACAGTTTGGTGACCTTTAACACCAATTCTTGACTATTTACATTTGGCATCTAAATTTTGTCGAGCAATTAATAATTTATTCATAGGAAATTCTTTGTAGTGGAACACGTTCAATTATAATTTTCAATTCAATTTAATTTTGAAAATCAATTTTTAAACAAATTAAAAATTCGACAAAAGTTACACAAAAACGTTTTAAAATTCTACAAAAATAATGAGTTTTTAATGAATAAAACATTTTTATCAACATTTGGCAAATTTGATAGGAAAATATTGCAAAATAAAAATAAAAATGGTTAAAACAAATGTTAGCAAAAATAAAATAATAATAAACAAAAAGACATTGAAAAAAAATTCAACATTTTAGTGCAAGAGATGACAAAAATACAAAAAATATTGAAAAATCTGAAAAAATACAAAAAGTATTAAAAAATCTGGAAAAAATACAAAAAATATTGAAAAATCTGAAAGATATACAAAATATGTTGAAAAATATAAAAAAGCGTTTAAAAACTTTAAAAAATTGTCAAAATTATTTAGAACTGTGAACCGTATAAATTTATGTGATGCATGAGAAAAAGTAAAAATAAGTTTCAAGCAAAAAATGCAAATTAAAAGAAGAACATTTGTAAAGAAATTATTTCGTGGATGTGGAATTATCATACGAGTGAGTGAACGAAAGAGGGAAAGAGAGGAAAGAAAAAGGAGGAAAAAGAATAAAAAGCGAGGAATTTCACGTCCCAAATAAAAATGACTCTGGGGATTTCCTTTAAAAATGTCTCTCCCTTTGCAAAGCTCCGTCTTCTTTTTTTCTTCCCGTTATTACCAACTGCGACTTCGAGCAGCAACAAGGAAAATGGATTTGCTCTGCACTCCTCGCGTATGGAATAAACAAGTTTGTTTTATCCTTAAAAGAAAAAAAATCCGAAGAGAAAGAAGAGTGCAAGCAAAAAGGGAAAACTCTCATCATTACCTTTTCCGGTTGCTTTCACTCAACGCTACATTATTATTACGACACATGGCTATGAACAGCATTTGTTTCTCCTCCGCCCGCTCAGCACAAGCTGCACCGTATAAACTTTCTCGGTAAATTTTAATATCCAAATACATAAGTGTGCATACATGCGTATGTACAGCTTGGCACTTCTTTAACAACAAATTGCACTCCATTTTACAACTCCACCATCAACAGCAACAACAACAAGTGCAATTTCCGAATTGCACAATTTTTTCATCAACTCCCATTTCCCAACAGATTTCTACCAATAACGCGCACTTGCTTTTAAGGCTCTCCTTGTTTACAAGTTTATCGAGAATTATTTGAATTTTCCTTTTCGTTTGGTTTGGATAACAATATGGAAACTTCTAAAAAAAATTCCATCATTACATTCTGACAAAATCAATGCAAACTAAATGTAGTAAATTTAAATTTAATTTTAATAAATTTGAAAAAAATAATATTTGAAAATTTGGCGCGATTTTTCAAATCTTAAATTTTAACCCAATTTAAAAAATAATAACTATAAATTCAGAATTTCGAAAAAACTAAATAGAATCACTAAAAAAGAGACAAGAATAAATTCGTGATAATACAAGCCACAGTCACGTTTCAAACTTACAAAAGTTTGAAGATGCTCTCGGTTTACTATAGATAAATATTAAAAACCCAAAATATATTTGCTATATTAATATACATAAGAACATATACAATACCTGGGTGTAAACGAACAGGAAAAGTTGTACAAATTTGAATTTCATATTGTATCGCGCGAGAAAAAAGTAGAGAAAGAATAAGATAAGTGCTTCTCCATAAAAGAAAAGGATTCACCTGCATGCTGTGATTTCTTTAAAAAATTATTCTTGTACGTGTACATACATATGAACAAAAAAGTTTTAGTTTTGTTCGGCGAGAAGAAAAAAGTTGAAATCCAGTTATGCGACTTTTTCGCACTTTCCAAAGAACATGTTGAATTTCCCCTGCTCATTAGCTTTTCCTTCTTGTACTTTTTCTCCAACTTTCCCAAGAATCTCTCCATATATTTTTATTACTTTTCTTCTCTTCAAAAGTTCATAATGTTCCCTATATATTTTCTGACACTTTTTAACATTTTTGCTTCATTTAACTTAATTTCTCGCAGCAGAATCCTAATATGCTAATTAAGTGAAAGGTAAACGGGCGGAAAATGTCAAGAGTTTCTTGTTGGAATTATTTTTTAACTCTGCTTAAATAGCGCAATTTATCCTAATTTAGTTCTTTATGAGAATTTTTAATTTTATAAAAAGCAAGTTTAATATTGTGAATTTATATGAAGTAACAATGTTTTTAATTAAAAATTTTTAGCCAAATATTAAAAAAATGTTTTTTAAAAATCCCAACATTTTCGTAAAATTTACGTATTAAAAGTTACCGCTTTTTAAAATCTACAATTTGTTAAAAATTACAGTTTTTGAAAATTCGACAAAACATTTGTCTTTCTACAACAAAATTAACAAAAAATGAGGATTTTTTTTACAAAAATGACTTATTTTTTAATTTTAGAATAATATTTCGAAAAGGAATTTCATTACAAAAAATTTCATAGAAAAATCTCCTAAATTGACGTTCAAGGAGGGAACGTCAGTCTTAATAGTCGTGAAAGATTCCGTTGAAAAATTAGACACACAAGTTTACGCATTTACTACAATTGCCGACTCATCGTTTCCTCGCCCGTTTATCAAAAAAAGCCTCCCCCTTCTTCCCGACTTCCCACAAAAAATT
>JAQGAK010005564.1:0-10029 GCA_034696945.1 Lipothrix lubbocki | reverse complement strand
TTTGAAAGAGCGTTACTTTATCACTACTGTATTTTTACCACTACTGTACCACTAAGTACAGTATAGTGCAACCACTGGGTGATACGGAATAATAGTTATGGCGGCGATAATATTAAACACTGCAGCGGTAGGTATCTATTAATTACGGAGGCGGTAGGCCAATAATAAGTAAGGCGGCGATACGAAAAATTAAATATGGCTGCACGGGGGCAAAAGTATCTACGGCGGTGATAATAAAACATTATTACATTAGCGATGACAGGTAACTTTTAATTGTGGCGCCAATAGGTAACTAATCATTTCATTATAGCTGCGGTAGGGCAATAATTACAGCGGTGGTTAGACACATTATCAAGGATAAGATAGCGAATTATTACATACAGCTGCGATGGGTATATAATAATTATTACGCCAGTAATTAGGCATTAATAATTACGGTGGTAATATTAATTACGCCTGAAATAGCGAAATATTACGTCGGCGATAATCACGCCGGCTACAACGGTAGTAGCCAACTTTGAACATTGAATAATTATAATGACGATAGGTAAATATTAAATACAGTGGCGATTGGTTAATATTAAATACAGGGCGATATATATATATATAAGTAATTATTACGACGGCGATAGGGCAATATTATGTACGAAGGGGATGGGTCAACTGGGATTAATATGTTATTAAATTTAATATGAAATGGACCAAGCGCCGCCGTTTTCCAAGCGTGGCGGACGGACATTATTGTAATCGATACGCCATTTTTTATATCGTCGACGAAGGATCTGAAAGTACCAACTGCATGTGTAGCTAATGTCTTAAAGTACCAAAAGCCACTTTACGCTTATGTTTAAACATACCAAAACCGAGGACTGCACGCTTAAACGTTTGTGGTACCTTTTGACTTTAGAATTTTGTCCATTCCCGCGTGGGTACTTTAAGACAATAGCAAGTCATGTAATTGGTACTTTCAGATCCTTCGTCGACGATATGTGCCCTTACGACTTTAATAGCTCTTGCCTTAAAACTTTTAAAATGTAAATTGATTACTAAATTGGGCAAACTCATCAAGACCACGACTCTTACGATTAGTGTACCCATTGCATTGGCGAAGCCAATGGCTTTACCTGCTAGTATATGTATAAATACGGATTTATTCCAAATTAAGGCCGATTATATACTAGAAAAATACTTTTGAATTACATATTATTAACGATAATAAATAAATAAAAGTTTTAGTAATAAATAAAGTAATCAATTAGGTAAATGAATTGTAATCATAATACCCCAAAAGTTAAGAGGAATCTTAAGAGCAAGTGATTCAAGTTTTAGGAACCGCGGATGATTTGATTTTTAGTCTGTATCTGATTTTTGAGAAACGGTGAAAGTGACAGCTGGATACGAGTGACACGGCCCGTTGTCATTCAAGCCACTCGTTGATATTTCGTTCTAAAATCCCCGGAAGACCGAAAAAAATGCGCAAGCTACATCCGGCAGAATTCTCATCAATGTACAGCATTGAATCTCGGATCGCTAACGGGTCCTTCGGAATTGTGATGTTGGGGAAGGATTTCCGCAACAACTCTCAAGTAATTCATTTAATTTGCAAATTATAGTAAGCTTCGTTCTTTTGATATGGACAATTTAAAGAAACAAATTTTGGTTACTTTACAAATAAAGTTGTGACTGTTTTAATTAATTTGTGGGACTTTTTCAAATCATTTTTGTGACCTTCATAATTAATTCTGCAATATTTTATTACAGCTGACAGTTATTGTTAACAAAAATTAATACAAAATTATGATAAATAATGGCATCGTAATTTTTTACTTGCAGCGTGTCGCAATTAAAGTGGAACGAGTGGCAGCTCGTCATTCCCGAATAATTTACGAGCATGAAATTACGACGAGGTTGGCGGAGAAGGGAGCATCGGTTCCTCAAATATTGTATGTTCCAAAGATTAATGAGATCAATGATTCATGATTGAGTGATATATTCTTGTTGCTTTACTATAGGGAAGTAATCTTCCGATTATATTAAAAAATTATATTCTAATTTAGTATTTAATATTATTATTTTAACTTTGACGCTCGTTTTGCAGGGATTTCTTTGAGTACAAAAGCTGCCGGTTACTCGTCATGCCATGTATTGGCCCCTCACTGGAGATGATGTACAAACGATATGGTCCTTTCTCGGTCAAAACTGTCCATCGACTCGGAGCGGAATTATTGAAGTGCCTTCATTCCGTCCATGCTTGTGGTGTCATACATAGAGATATCAAGCCGGAGAATTTCTTGATTGACAGCACTTCAAAAGTGAGTATTTTATTAAAAAAAGAATGTTATTAAGTATTTCATTATAGTATAGTGTAGTTTCTACGCAATAATTGTTTTCAATGCATCTGCTAAGCAGATATGGATCATTGATTTCGGGTCGTCGAAACCATACGGTTTGAAAGATGAAGCTAAAATTTATGTCGCTCTTGATGATCGCATCAGCGCTAATTGGCGTCCAATGGGTCCAGTGGGTACTCGAAGATTCGGCACAATTCGGGCGCTTAAAGGGGAAGATATGACGTATGCTGGATTCTGTTTTTTACTTTAAGTAACTAAATTGCAATTTGTCTGAAACTATTGTTTTGTGTCCCAATTTGCTAATTGATAGTAACATTTCTTATATATACTATTATATACTATTGCTTAATAATCTGATGTCTTAATCTTGTACGTGTTGATTTAATTACAGCTTCCAGGATGATCTCATAGCTTTGGGGTATTGTCTGGCGTATTTTTGTGGAAAATTACCGTGGCAAGGGCTCCAGTCGGAGGCTGCTATCTTAAAAATGAAGCAGGACTTGGAGGAAAGATCTTACTTGGATTTGTTTGAGGTAACAAAACAACTACGACTACCCCGCTGTTTATTTCTTGGTAGATATTTTAAGGGGTACATACAGCCTGAACAATGTATTTAATGTAATAGTTTTTTTGTGAATTTCAGAATATACTAGATTTTCCTGTTAAAGACGGTTTCAAAGTTTACATGGAAACAGTGACAAAACGAGAGAATAACTTCAAAGAATACAAAGTTCATTACTACGATAAGCTCCAGAGGATTTGTGAAACTCATTTAAACGATGGTGAACTCTACGACTGGAATAATTAATTTATTAATAAGATAATAATAATTTAGAATTTATTATTATGAATATTAATTTAATTAACGTATTAATTTATTGAACGACATTAGGTTATGACTTTCTTCATGTACTTTTTATGTTACAAAACAATATAATTATATAATGTAAACAAAAACAATCACTTTAAATAATATAATATTACTGCTATAATAATAAATATAAATATCTTTACTTCTTGGGCTTTTTCATGTGCCGAAATTACTTCGTTTGTGGCGTTTTCTATTACGTCGTGATTTCTTCTTCCTCTTCTTTACCTTCTCAGTATCCTCGCTGTCCGTGGCGTCAGGAATGATTTCACCTGGACGAAGTTTAACATGAGCATCGACAAGCTCCTGAACGTGACCTTTAAGCTTTTCGTCTTCTTCCCGTTGCTGCGATTCTGATATAGCTAATTTTCTCTTCTTTCTATTCCTTCATTTAAAATCTTACAGAGATTTATGAATATAGAAATTGCTTGATGATTCCATACAATTCGATATAACTTAGTATGTAGGTAATTGTGATATTTGCGGTACAATATAAAGTTATATGCCCTTGCTTAAGGTCTACTTATCTCTTTTAATTATATTATAAAATAGCTTTTGATTTTTTGGGTAGAGATGGATAACATTGATATTAATAATCTAATCTGCAGCAGCGGAGCGGGACAGTGTGAGACAAAGTAACATTAAGTACGTGTTTATTTATTAAAACATTGAAATATTAATTTACAAATACAACCACACAAATTAGTCTTTAAAATAAGCAATCTGAGATAAAAAAAAATGTGTACCGAAAAAAGATACATATCACATTTTCATATATTTTACGGACTTGGAAATCCGATTGTTACCAATTTTCAATTGCAACTCAGGCAACGTGGAGTACAGCGCCGTGGCGCTGAGAGCAACCGGAATCAGCGACAGAATCGTTACAGAAAGAATGATTAGGGCGATGCCACAAATGATGACTGCGAGGAGCACAGCCCCTGAAAGGATCCTAAATATTGCGCTGAATGCCGTTAAAGCTCCAGTTTGACCAAAATAGCCGGAAATAATCAATATCCATAATTTCTTCGTGATTGCCTGGATGTCATAGGTCTAGGTCATGGTGAGTTCGGACAATCAAAATTGATATTCCAAAAAACATTGCAAAACAACCTTTGCCTCTTTTTTAAAAAAGTTGAGATTTCGCCTTTAACGTTTTTCAAAAAAAGATTTAAAAAAACTAAATCCTTATTGCTTAAGAAATATTCATTTCCCTAAAGAGACAGCACAATTTGTAACGCCGGAAGAAAATCGAAAGGAATAAAGACAATGAAAAAAGACGGCTACAAATGGCAAATACTAAATACGGTGGTCAACGGTAAATACAAACTATAGCAACTCAATGGATATATTATTCAAACGGCGGTAGAGCAATGACAATTACCGTGGCCATAGGGAAATGTTATTTTCGGCAGCGTGGTGATCTCCTGTTAACAGAAATTTTATTTGTTCACACAATTTATTAAAATACATTAATTATGGTTTATATTTATATTTATTCTTTTATTTATTATTATTTCCACGATTTATCATGATCAACTTTATTTTTGTTTAGTTTCTGTAATTTTAATTAATAAATTATTAAACTCTAAGTCTACAGTTAATTCACTTACCTTGGACTTTGGAGGAGACTTAATTCTAGAATATAAGAGTTACTAAGGCAGTAAGACCTGATTCGTAAATGACATGTCGGCAGGATTTCTCGTCAATAAAAGATGTTACATTATGTTATTGGTTTAATTTTTGAAGGCAAGTAAGTAGAGTACATATGTACATATAGTATATGCTTTGCTATGCAGCACTATATAGAGCATTCTGTATATAATATACATGGTGGGAACATACACTCTATTAACGCGAACCCGTCGTCCGTCAAAATAGTTCATTGTAATTATAATGCATTTTTTGTCTTTTCCGTTCCATAATGCGTAATCATGTCATTTCCTTTTACTAATAATGAGTAATCAGCTCCAATTCCGAGTTACAAAATGCCGAAGGCGAAAGAGGGGACGAATTCGAATTAAAAAAACCACTAAATTGCGGTTAAGAACAACATTTCCGATTACTGATAAATCTTCATACATTTAATTCGTGTCCATGTGTTTATTTACCGTTTCGCCTATTATTATTACAAAATAGAAATACCTGCAATAATAATTTATTATATACATATATTTGTATATAATGATGTATAGTGTGAGTTTTTAACCATTCCTATTGAAAGGATATGGGATGAACGTTATTAGTCCAATTAAAAAAAATTATTTGTACGTTAGCGTATCTTTATTATACAAAATATTCATTAGTCCATGCATTCAAATGCACCGTGTATGTAACGTGTAAAATGACTCATCGCTCATGTATTTCGAGACTTTGGAGTAAATATTTGCAAAGTGGGATCACATTTGTGGATGTACGCTGTACCCTAACCTTCCCATTCGATGTTCATCAGCACTGGGAATGTAAATAGGGAATAGAGACGCCGGGATATAAACATTTACACATGATGGGATGACGAAATATTTTATAAATAATCCTTTTCCGAGGATTAAATATCAAACATTATACTTTGAACTGTGTATGCGTAATGTACACTGAGTTCCGTGAAACAGAAAGAGTCACGACAATTTTTATTACACAGCATTTTATCTGCTATATACAATATAAAAAGGTAAATATTAAAAATAAAAAATATTTTATTTAATATTTTATAAATAATAATTGCATGGAAACTGTAAGGAAAATACGTGTAAATGTATATTACAGTATGTTATAAATGACAAAAACATATTGTTCATAATAAGTATAAAAAGTTAAATGGGACCTGTAAATGCGTTAACAAATATGCAAGGTCATATTCATTGACATGTGTTAACACTCAATAAACCCGAAACAAAAGTGCATTACTTCCCAACTTTCTAAAACGTGATTGTGTTTGAGCTGCAAAAGCGTCATTTGTTAGGAATGCGGCTCTAACTGGCTACTCTCGACTCCAAACTCTGTATTATCGATAGAGATTTTGTTGTAAAGTATAGAAATTGTACATGTGTTACGTATACGTGTCTTTTAAAGTTTGTAACCAGAGTGTCATTAAACGTTTTTATTTCAGGATCTCCTGTGAATAAATTATTGTATAGTAAATTCAATAGTAATTATAAATTATATATTGTCACTATACAGAATATAACTGTATATGAATGAAGAATCATATGAGAAATAAAGTGGACTGACTAAACGTTATTAGAAATTGAGTCATATTGTAAACGTTGCGTTGGAAGTGTTTTAAGTTGGAAGGATTAATATTATATCTCTTGAAATATTTTTTTATCTTATCAGTTTTGCCAACCCGTCCTCCTGCAACGTTCCGCGTCTCCTCGTGTATGCACATGAATGACAATTTGTGGCAAAATTTAATCGTTGACGCTTCTGCGAGCAGTAATTCCCAAGGTCAAAAAACTCTGCAGCATAAAAAACTATTAAAGGAAAAGCCATCCTCTCGACGAGTTCAGTCTTGCTTTCCGCTCCCACACCGACAAATGTATTAACAGATTTTAACAGATACGGTCCAGGAAACTTTAGCGTTGATCAAGAATTTTAAGAGGTAAGAGTACATACAAAACGTTTTTGTTGTTGATCAGGAATTGTAATCGTTGTAGTTGAACGGGAAAGTTAAACGTTGGAGTTGATCAGGAATTTTAATCGAGGTTTATAAAAGGATTTAAAATAATTGTTCAAGCATGCTTAATATTCGAATTCTCGTTAAAATGACGTTAATTCCAGCATGTTGTTCATTTGGATCCTAGAGCTGACCCTAGTCCTCCAATCAGCAACAATCATGTCGACATCGAAAATCGACCCAGCCCTGTTCGAAATCCTGAAGGATGAGCCCACTACAAAAGTCATCGTGTCCATGTCCGACGACCTCAAAGATCTACACGCCGACCTAGAGCATCGAGAATACGCTGATCGAAACGATCGCCTAAATACCGTAAACCGAGAACTAACAGCCTTTGCTGAAGAATCCCAGAAGCCCGTCATCCAAGTTCTACAACAGGAATCGAAACGAATCCCGGTGACTTGGAATTCTATGTGGATATCGAATCAAGTTATTGCTACCGGAGTTGACCTCGATTGCATCCGAGCTATTGCAAGTATCGCCAACGTGGCCAAGATTGAAGGAGAAAAATTCATGCAGCTGCACAAGAGCTTGGTGAAGCCCGTCGGGCCACCGAGACCAGTGGAACTTCCCGATGCTGACTCCACCAAATAAATGGCTTAAATAATTAAAAATAATAATAATTGTATTTTATTTTAATGCAATTTTAATGTGTTCGAAAATATCTTGAAAAAATAGATGGCAAAATACGAAATGCTTATATAGTCCAAAAATAAGCTTATTATAATTTATTAATTATTATAAAGCTATACAGCTTTATACAACACATTAATTTCAATTTATACCTGTATTTGCTCTTAATCTCTTATTTGTAGTATCTAAAAACTATACCAAAAAATATTTAGACCATCAACAATTAAGGTCAATATTGTAATTTAATCTGTTCCAACCTATTTTTTAGGTTCTTATCTTTACTATTGTGCATTCTGGTCTAAACCTTGAATGAATACTTTACATTAAATAAGTTCTAACACACTATACATAATATGTATTTGTATAAGTATAAACAAACACAAGCTTATGAAATAATTAAGTTAAAAGTAGATTTGTAGTTCAATAATAATAATTATTATTTATTTTTATACTTAATACTTTAACCTTTGTACACACTTGAAAATACTTGAAAAAATAACTATATATAGATAAAGTCTAAGTTTTCTATTTCTACCTCACAAAGCAAAATGAATAAAAACGTTTATCGTATAATGTACACAATACGATACAAAAATTATTTTGGATGGTGTCCTTGCAATTATTACAAAGTGTGCCGTAAATGCTTCAAGAGCATAATAAAATATACAATTCAAAGCTTTGTCATTTGTATGTACATACATCAATTGTACTTGCCTAGATTTATGCCCCTGTAGTTTAGAAATTCTCCGACTTGAAAATTTATTTAAAATAACATGCGCGAGTGTTTATTACTTAATAAAATTAATTTATAACAGTAGCAAATATGAAAAATATATTCACAGCAATCACGTTTGAAATCACAATTTTTAGTAGTTGTACAAATTAATGGGAATTTAATCGAGGACCCATGAAATTAATTTATAATTTGATACCGTAATTTCTCAAAATAGATTTAAATTAAGTTTAGATTAAGTTTAAAATTTTAACGATTCTTCTCACTGTCAAAATCATCCTTGACAAATGCTTTGTTAGTAGCATTATCATGCTTAGCGGCCAGTGGGTCATCTTCATCAGTTTGAAGTTGAGCCGGAACATACTTGCGAGCCAGGTAAGCAAAAAGGATGATATCAAGAATCATGAGACCGGCGAAGAAGAAATACTCGCTCGACTGTTATGAAAAAAATTATATAATAAATAAATTTTCATAAATAAAATAATCTGACAATCCTCTCAAATGAACGCATATTTAATTACTCAAGAACTCGAGTATAAGCAAATATAATAGATACATAAGACATAATGAGATCATTATAATATTATAAATAATACATATTGTTCTATATTTAATAATATCAATTGTAAAACACATTACCTGTGAACTGAAAAAACGAAGAGCACCAATGAAAATGTCAATTAATTTGCCGATTGCCACAGTTAACATCCACACATACTGTAACACGGATTTCATTGATTTTGGAGCCTGTTGAAGAATTAAATAATTGTTTAATTAAATCATTAGAATTTTAAATGAAAGCAGCCCTTTTTGAAAAATAAAATAATTAATGTTTGCAATTTTTTTTGTCTCGAAATTTATCAAACGCATTAGCAAAAATAAATATTTAAATCAATTATTTCTGAATATTCACCTGAGTGTAACAGAAGTCCATAATAGTGATAGAGAACATGATTTCACCGCAGGCAAGAAGGACATATTGCGGGATCAGCCAGATCATATTCAGCCAAGTCTGCGTGGCATTGCGGTAAATGACAGTGAAAAGATTAATTGAATAGCGGAAACCTCCCATAGCGGCATCGTCCTTAACAATCGCAAGAATATAACTTTCACCGAGCTCGAGCCTAACAAATCGTCCTTCGAGTTGACGCATCAGTCCGAGGTTTTCTTCCGTGCCGTTCCTTCCGACGTACACGTCGTACCTATACGTGACGTGACGAATATGTGATAGGTCATCGTTGCCCTGTCTTCGCTGAAGCTGAGAACATTCTTTAAATAGAGAGCGAGGGTAGCTGCAAGCAACGCAAAAAGAGATGACTATAAGCATAATTTTATCATTTATTTAAACAATCTATTACTGTATTCATTTTTATATGGTAATTTGATTATACTAAATATAACCACGTATTCCAATTATTAAAAATGGTTGATTAGATGCTAGCTTATTTCGATATGTTAAAGCAATAAAAGCATAATAGCCAAAATCCAATATTTCATATAGCCGTGAGCACGCACAAGGCGCATAGATCTCTAATCAGGTGAGAGAGAAGGATTATAGAAGTATAAGAAGTAGAATATAGAATAAGGAAAGAATGAATGTTGTCCGTTAGGACTGGCCGAGAGGCCGAGAGAACTTCCAGACCCTCAGTCTGGTGTAAAGAGCTGAGCAGAGCAGAGCTCCGGTGGTATATGAATAAAGCGAGCGTCAGCGAGCATTAGAAAGAGTTATAAGTTAAGGAATTAATTATTATAAAGAGAAAGAGACTCC
>JAQGAK010005563.1:0-10030 GCA_034696945.1 Lipothrix lubbocki | reverse complement strand
ATTTAATTTTGTATTTAATTTTGTATTTAATTTTGTATTTAATTTTGTATTTAATTTTGTATTTAATTTTGTATTTATTTTTGTATTTAATTTTGTATTTAATTTTGTATTTAATTTAGAATTTAATTTAGAATTTTTATTTCAAGATTTTGATTGAACCAAAGGAATTTCAGAGGAATTGGATTCTAAATAAAATTCAGATGGCTAACAAAAGAAATAAAATCATTGAACCAACTAAATAAAAGAAGGGAAAATCAAAGTGTTTATATCCCCCATATTGCAAGGGCTTGGAGAAAGCAGAGAAGAGAAATTAGCATTTATTGACAGCAAAATACTGGAGCGACAATAAGGCTTCGCAATTTGGAGTCTCAAAAGAGTGCTTATTTGCATTAGGGATGACTAAAGAACTGAAAGACTCAAAAAGTTTGGCACTTGTCCGCACAATGCAGACGGAGACGATGAGTGGCAATTTATTCCTTAATATAATCAATTTATTCACAATGTGATCAAAAGAATTTTTAACTCTTCTTCAGCTCTATTACCAATGTTTTTATACCATTTAAGAGGCAATAATCTTTTCAAATGCAAATTATTTTTCTTTTGAAAATATTAATAAAAATTATTTTTTATTACTAAAAAAATCATTTTCGAAAAATATCAAAATGTTTTTACATACTTTTTAAAAAATTTTATGAAACTTTCTCCATAATAAAACCTTGATAATAATTTAATAAACATAATTACTAAAGTAAAATTTTGGAAATAAATACTTTCTCCAAACTAAAAAACATTAGAAACAATTATTTTTAATTATTTTTAATCCACAATTATTTAAAAATTGTTTCTGAACGAAATTTCTCCATAAAAAAGCATACAAACAATTCCTTAAAAATATTTTTGAAAATTAAAATTAAAATCAATTACTTACAATGGAACTTTCTCCATAAGAAAACATGCAAAGTAATTCCTTAAAAATATTTTTTTAAATTAAAAAAATTACTTACAATGGTACTTTCTCCATAAGAAACAATGCAAAATGGCTAATTTAAAAAATTCCACAATTACAAATTGAAAAAAAATAATTACGATGATGAAACTTTCTCCATAAGAAAAAAAAGGAATCTGAAAAATTCGACAATTAAAAATAATGACTTTAATAAAAAAAATATTTTCCAAAAGAAAGCATTGAAAATAATTGCCAAAGTAATTTCTATCCCTAAGAATTGAAATATTATAGCATGGAAAATAATTAGGAAACTTTCTCCATAAGAAATCAAGACAGAGGAAAAAAGACAAAAATACTTTCCCCATTAAAAACTATTGGAGAGAATTATGAAACTATTTTGTGCGATTTGAGGTTCCTATGTGATTTGTATTTTCCCAACTTCCTATCAACGACACAAAGGATTTTACTTATCGAGAAAATAAAATAAAAGAAAACTACACAAGAGAAAAAATTGAGGGGAAATAAGGAATTGAGGTCGGAGGACACATTCTCGGTAAACAATTCTGCGGTGTATTGTCATCTGACGGATCCTTATCTCCAGGCTCCTTATTTCTCTCAGGGCTCAGCTTTCACCCTCTCGGAACAAAAACGAATTTCACTTTCCCTCCACTCAGAACACAGACGAGTGTTTGTTTTCATACTTGAGACAGGAATCTCGAAATCGACTTTCACTTCTCGCAGCAGCCTGAGAGATGTTTGCATATAAGGAAGCGTAGGGGAGAGAAAAGTGTATTAAATGGCCTTCCGCATTGACAAACCTGGCTGCGGGATATTGCAAAAGCGGGAGTCATTTGTATGCAAGTTTAAATCAAATGCTCCCAAGGAGAAAGCAAAGAAAGGAAGGTTCTATTTCAATAGAGAGGATTCTAGACGGGAATTTCTAGGAAGTTCAATTTTAAAATAAACGAGAAATAAATGTTTATTTGCTTATTTCTTTTATTGTCAATGCTAAACCTGGATATTAAAAAGTGAAAAGACGTAGAGAAAAGAGCAAATTTAAGCGGAAAAGTCAATAGAAAAACAATTGTTTTGAGAGCAGCCGTAACAAATATGGTTTTAAATAAAGAGCGGGAATTCAAAGTGGAGAAAACTAAAAACAAATGTACAGGAATTCAGGGGAAATTATAGAATAAAATTAATGAAAGTTAAAAAAACAAGAAAATTTGCAGAAAAAATCACAGAAAATTTAGGAAAAATTACTGAAAAAATTACAGAAAATTTAGGAAAAATTACTGAAAAAATCACAAATAATTTAGGAAAAATTACAAAAAAATCACTGGAAATTTAGGAACATTTCCCGAAAAAATCACAGAAAATTTTGATAAAATTACAAAAAAAATCACAGAAAATTTAGGAAAAATTACAAAAAAACACAAAAAATGCAGGAAAATCTGCAGAAAACATCGTAAAAAATTCAGGAAAATTTGCAGAAAAAATCACTGAAAATTCAGGAAAAAGGGCAGAAAATTTTGGAAAAATTACAGAATATTCAGGAAAAATTACAGAATATTCAAAACAAATTACAGAAAATTCAGGAAAAATTCCAGAAAATTCAAGAAAAATAACAGAAAATTCAAGAAAAATTCCAGAAAATTCAAGAAAAATTACAGAAAATTCAGGAAAAATTACAGAAAATGCATGAATAATTAGAGGAAATTCACTGGAAATTTTCGAAACTCCAATTAAACCGAATACAATGAAAATGCGAGAAAATATGAAAAAAAATTGAAAATGAGCATGAAAAATCGAAGAAGCCTCCAAAGAAAAAAAGGGAACTTATAAAAAAAAAGAATATGTGGGAGGAAAATAGGACAAGTGGCGTTGTGTATTTTGCAGGCGGTTGTCATGGCTGGAGAAGTTGAGAGGGTAATTTAAGTTGTCGTTGGGGGGTGACACATCGATAAGGAGGAAAGTGATGACTTGCCAACTTGCAATTCCGCCCTGATTGATGTGAACAAAGACAAGGTGGATGTTTCGTGACTCACAGTTTTCCATTCAGATTGATTGAAAATGATAGGAGAGAACATGGAGGCTGAGTAGTGGAAGAATTCCTCACGACCATCCTTCCATCTTCCCCGTCTCTCCAAACAGGACAGAGACGTTTCCGCAGATGACTTTCTCCTGGATCCCGAATCTATCCGCCATAGTAATCGACTGTCATCACAAAGGCTCCCGATATTTCCGATGCATAAAAAAACTCACAATGTGTGGACAGCTTTTTCTCTGTGGCAACTTTTTCGGGGTGATGAACTCTTTTCTCCTGCTTTCTCCCCAAGAGCTCACAATTCCGAGGCTTCAGTCTTCGACCTTTGTGATGCTCACAAGTATTTATAGGAAAATCTATAAGGTTATGAATAACTCACGATGAGATTTTTTGCCGGTTTATATTTTGAAACAAATCACATTTTTACATGTATTTTTCCTGTTGTAATTTTTCCTGCTTTCACTACAATTTTTTATACAACGTTTTTTCCCCTTTCTACCTACTACTAATAAATGTTTATGCTTTCACCACAACTTTGTCAATCCTTTGCTATGAATATTTAAATGTATTTTCAAGAAATGTTTCCAGCCCTTTCACCATTTACATTTTTACATTTATCATGCTCTTTTACCAGGAAACTTTTTTGCGATTAGAAACTTTTAATCACAAAAAATAATTTAGGCTTTTACCAGTAATTTTTAGACCCAAGCTTATTTTCCCTATTTTCACCAGCTTTCACTGAGTTCCACCGGTTTCCCCCTAACCTTTTCAAATTTTTATCAGAATTTTCCCAACTTTCATGTGTGTTCTACATACTTTTACCAGTTTTTTGTGTGATTTCACCAGTTTTTAATACTGTCATTGAATATTCTTATGCTTTCAACAATCTTTTAATACTTTTACCAAGTTTTTTTTAAAATAATTATTATAGTTTCATGTACTTTTACCGATTTGTCCATGTTTTTACCTGTCGCCTTGATACTTTCAACCGTTATTCCTATGCTATTTCAAATTTTTTATACTTTCACTCGGCAAATTTATACTTTTAACGGTTTTCTAACACTTTCACCATATTTTCTAATACTTCTACCACGTTTTCTAATACTTCTACCACGTTTTCTAATACTTTCGCCAGGCTTTATAATACTTTTACCGTTTTCTAATACTTTTACCAAGTTTTTCATACTTACCAAGGTTCTTATTACCAAGGTTTCTATCACTTTCACTATGTTTTCTAATATTTTTACCAGGTTTTCCAATACTTTTACCAGGTTTTCCAATACTTTTACCAGGTTGTTTATACTTTTACTAGGGCTTCTAATACTTTTACCTGGGTTTCTAATACTTTTACCAAGTTTCTAATACTTTTACCAGGTTTTTAGTACTTTTACCGAGGTTTCTAATACTTTTACTATGTTTTCTAATATTTTTACCAGGTTTTCCAATACTTTTACCAGGTTTTTTATATTTTCACCAGGCTTTATAATACTTTTACCTGGGTTTATAATACTTTTACCAGGGTTTCTAATACTTTTACCAGGGTTTCTAATACTTTCACCAGAGTTTCTAATACTTTCACCAGGTTTTATAGTATTTTTACCAGGTTTTTCATACTTTCACCAAAGTTTTCATACTTTCACCAGGTGTTTTTTGTCTTTAACAATTTGTTTTATACTTTCATCAAGCATATTTATACGTTCACCAGTGACTGCTTACTTTCTACTGGTGGTTTGTTACTTTCACCAATAGATTTTTGAGTTTCCTATATGAATTATATTTTCGTGTGATTTTTTTAACTTAGACTAGACTGCATTGTTGATAATTGTATTTTTTACTTTCATCAAAGTTTGTTAAACTTCAAATAAAATTTATTTCTAATATTTTGTACGCATTTGTAAAATTAAATTTTCTCCATCGGTCAACAGTTCTAAATGTAATTTATATCATTAAGTTTTTAAAATATTCATTTTACTCAAGGGGTTTGACTACTTTCTCTCTTTCAAGCTTGCCTTGAAATTAAGAAATGCCCGGGTGAAAAATCAAAGGAACTAAGATGAAGCGTGTAGATTGCATACTTTTGAAATTCAAATTTAATTCAGAGTTCCCTGGGGAAGGGAAATGTCGTCATTGAAAGTTTAAGCTCGGAACTGTAATGTTTGGCTACTAGAGCGTTCATATAAAATTGCCTCCTGCATAGGGAAAATATACAAAGTAAATAAGTTTGTTAAAAGGTGAAACACAGGGACTTGATTGAATTTCAGACTGACTTTTGAAATGAAAAACTTTTGAATTTCTTGGCATAGCGCGCGGTAGTTTGCAAGTAGTTTGCAAGTCTTTTGGTTGGGAATTAATTGGGAATTGTGTGATGGAACACTTGACTCTGGAGACGTGTTTCCCCGTGCTATTAAACCGGAAAATGTGTAAACTCTCCTATATGGAAATCATCTCTCGCCCTCTCCGTCTTTTTCGACGACGGGGAAAGGAAAAGATAGGGAAAGTGTATAAAAGGACAAAAGCTCCGTTGAGTTGGACCGCCATCGCCCTCGGAATCATATGTTACTCACGATCAGGCTTATTTGCTCGGGGCAGGACACATGTAAATGCCAAAGTGAGCTCTCCAATGACCTTTATCCTTGATTGAGAGCATTTGAAATTAACTTTTATTATTATTATCATCGTTCATACACACTGAGGAAAATAGTGACTTTCACTCCGCGTCAACCTTTCCCTTTCCATGACTTTCCTCCTTCCTTTGTTTATGCCCGCGAGGAAATTTTGATCCAGCCGAGAGATCCACTTTCACTGCTTTGACAAGCTTTCAGTCCCACTTTAAAGCTTTCTCTTGTGTTTCTGAATTTATTTTCCGCTTTCTCCCTCATAAAGTTTTGACGTTGGAAGGTTTGGCTGTTTTTGGCTTTTGATCCTGTTTGATCAGAATTTGCTGTTTTTCTGATTTTGTATTATTTTTTGATTTTGTATTCTGTTCTGGTTTTGTATTCTGTTCTGATTTTGTATTATTTTTTGATTTTGTATTATTTTCTGATTTTGTATTATTTTCTGATTTTGTATTATTTTTTGATCTTGTATTATTTTCTGATTTTGTATTATTTTTTGATTTTGTATTATTTTCTGATTTTGTATTATTTTCTGATTTTGAATCCTTTTCTGATCTTGTATTATTTTCTGATTTTGTATTATTTTCTGAATTTGTATTATTTTCTGATTTTGTATTATTTTCTGATTTTGAATCCTTTTCTGATCTTGTATTCTTTTCTGATTTTGTATTATTTTTTGATCTTGTATTCTTTTCTGATTTTGTATTATTTTTTGATCTTGTATTATTTTCTGATTTTGTATTATTTTCTGATTTTGTATTATTTTCTGATTTTGTATTGTTTTCTGATTTTGAATTATTTTCTGATCTTGTATTATTTTCATATTTTGTATTATTTTCATATTTTGTATTATTTTCATATTTTGTATTATTTTCATATTTTGTATTATTTTCATATTTTATATTATTTTCATATTTTGTATTATTTTCATATTTTGTATTATTTTCCGGTTTTAATGAAATACATTTTTATTATGAAAAATAATTTAAAGAATTGCCTAATGTAAGCGTGTATAAATAAAATCTGGGAAATTAGTTTAAAAGTTGTAATAAAATTAAATAAAGGGCTTTAATATATGCAGAAACTACAGGAGTTCCGGGAATACTTCAAACAATTTGCTCCGAAGCGCGTGTGCATAAATACATTATTATGATCCTTTGTTCGTCTGAAGAGCGGTGGGAATTGCAGCTCCGTGAATTTACTATTAGATAAAGTTAAAGGTTGTAATACTCCAGAGGGAATTCCCGTCCCTTAAGTGTATTTACAGGGTTTACTTTCCTCTCTAATATGAAATCTGTTCCTAATATTAAACAAACTGACAATCCTTTTTGTTTTTCATGATCACATTTCACTGAGCATAGCGCCGCTCTTGCGAGAGCGAAATTTTGCAATAATGCTGACTTGGCTGCGAGCGTGTTGGTTTCACTGGATTAAATTCTCTTTCTCCTCGGAGTGCTTTCTCCTCTTTCTCTTCTTTCTCACGCTTTGTTTCTCCGTCAGGAATCCCTTTGTCTTATGCTCAAAATCATTTACTCAAATTCATTTTAAATGGAAAATCATGTTTTACAATGGTTTTTATATGGGAATTATATTTTCTTTTGATTTTTACAGCAGGAGATTATTTTTCACAATGTATTTCATATGGGGAAATTTATTTACAATGTATTTTATATTGTAGAATTTATTTACAATGTATTTTGTACAGGAAAATATATTTACAATGTGTTTTATATGGAAAATTCCATTAAGAATTAAATTCTTCGAGAAAAATAAAATTTACATGGTAATTTAAAATAGAAATGTAATAACGCCATTTAATTTTCACGGGAAAATATTTGGCGCAGTATTTCAAATGGGGAATCCGACGCTGCACGTGCTGTGTATAGGGAGACATAATGGGGAAAGCAAAAGAGCAAATGAGAGAGGTTGACATAAGTGTTTGTGCTGGGCTGTAGCACAGAGGTGTGTGCACATAGGACACTTGACGCCACTCCAAGTAATGGATTCCCTATACTTCCCCATTCCTTTCCACATTTCATTTCGAATAAAACTCCTCTTCAAAATATTTACCTCATTTTCGCGCCCTCCGATTTTAACCTTTCGTGTACGCACTATTTTACACTTGCTATATACATATGCTCCATATGAAATACATGATATATACATATGCTCCATATGAAGTACATGCTATATACATATGCTCCATATAAAATACACAGTATGTACATATGCTCCATATGAAATACACACTATATACATATGCTCCATATAAAATACACACTATATACATATGCTCCATATAAAATACATGCTAAATACATATGCTCCATATAAAATACACACTATATACATATGCTCCATATAAAATACACACTATATACATATGCTCCATATAAAATACACACTATAAGCTCCATATGAAATACACACTATATACATACGGAGAAAGTCAAGGAGAAAGCAGAGACTCCCGCAATTTCTTCCTCCCGAGTAAGTTGAGATGCTCATTTGGACCGTATTTTTATCTTGAGAAGCTCCTCAAGCACAAAATAATCAAGGAGCCCCACCACCAAGCAGGAATGACAGGAGGACAAGAGTGGGCGGGTTGGCTGCCATGTTCTCACTCCGACCCCAACCCGATTTCCCACTTGTTGTTCATGTTGTTGTTGTTCTTGTCCTCCTTTCCCCCTGCCTTCCTTCCCGCTCTCGACTTTATTTCCAATGGAATTTACATGGTGAGCCTAATATACATATATGTAAATATATCTACATGTATTACATATGTACACTCCTGTAATTATATACAGAATTTTAGTTTTCACGTCATTTCCAGTCACAGGTACACGCACATAGGTGTACATATAGAATACAGAAATGTACAGGCGGGAAAATTAGAAAGGAGGGAAATTTGAGACGCCAGGGAAACCATGAGAAGCTTGATTAAAATTTGTCAACTTACATATGGAAACTCGGAAGATCAATGGAAAGTCCTCCCCAAAGAGTAACTAATGCGAGTTTGACTCTGTGTTTTTGTTTTTGAACCAACTTTTTAGTGACTGAGATTTTATTAAAAAGAAATTTAAAAAATATGTATAATTTAAAAATAAATCTAAAAATTAAAAAACAAGCTAAAATAAAAACTGTAATGAATTTATTGAATTATAAAAAAGAATTTAAAAAATAAATAAATAAAATGGAAAGGTAGAAAATAAGGGAAATAAATTTACAAAAATTATTTAAAAAAGAAAAAATGCCATAGAGGAAAAAGAAGGAGAAAAGTAAGAAGCCCAGGAAAAAATTTTTGAGTGGAAAACAAAATCAAGGCGTAATGGAGGGAAGGAAGTTAGCCGGAGCAGAGGAAAGTCCACGGAATCAACTATGGATGAGGCATTGAATAAGTGGATGATGAAGTTGCCTCTCCATATTAAATATGATAATGACCTCCGCTCTTGCCCGAGCGTCGCTGAGGCTGAAGGGAAAGGAGAGGCTGGAAGCCAGTTGGCCAAAATTAGGTTAAATTCCTTCAAGTTTAAGTAATATCCTTGGGCAAATAAGGGCATTTGCCACATCTCCGGGCAACACTCCCATTATTCCGCTTCTGTGGTTCTGTTCTACATCCCTGTAATCATACAAATTAGCTCAAGTTCCCCACGTCTCTCCTGCCCTCCACTCCCCATTCACTCTCTATAGACAATGCATAGGAAATTGCAGGAAAATTCCTCTCAAACGTCCATCCTCCCACTCTGTTCCCCATTTCCCAGGCAGTTACAGCTGAAATTCTCCTATTCAAGACGACTTGGTGGTTTCACAACCGCTTTATTACAAGGAGAAACTATACATTTATTATACACAAGTAAATACAGCGACATGATAAATTCTCACGGCGAGAAAGGTTTCCGGGGAAAAGTTTTTATTTAGATAATATTTATGAGTTCATCCTACAACCACCATATGCAGCCTTTCAGACACCACCAAACTCGGGAGAAATATATTGAAATGGCACACACACGGCGCTTTTTTCTTTTAAAATCCAAATTTAGAGTAATGGATGCAACTTTTTAGTCCTTTTTCTGCATTACCATACATATCTACTTCTGAGATACATATGTCCGTTCCTGCTTTTTTCTAAAGTGACGTGCATGAAGGTTGCTAATGCATTTAGATGCATTATATATGAGTGTATGTATAGGCATGTGTTTATATGGGAGAAAGTGTATGTATGTATATGCATGTGTTTATATGGGAGAAAGTATCTGCTTGTGTTTATATGGGAGTTTGTGTGTATACACATGTGTTTATATGGGAGAAAGTATCTGCTTGTGTTTATATGGGAGTTTGTGTGTATACACATGTGTTTATATGGGAGAAAGTATCTGCTTGTGTTTATATGGGAGTTTGTGTGTATACACATGTGTTTATATGGGA
>JAQGAK010005562.1:0-10030 GCA_034696945.1 Lipothrix lubbocki | reverse complement strand
ATTAATACAAAAATTAATACAAAAATTAATACAAAAATTAATACAAAAATTAATACAAAAATTATTACAAAAATTAAAACAAAATTGATTACAAAAATTAATACAAAATATAATGCAAAAGTAAATACACCGTTTTTGGCTTACGCGTTCATTACTCATATTAATTAAGAAAAATAAACTGAATTCAAAAATAAATATAAATAAATACAAGAATTAACACAATAAAAACAAGTTCAAATGATTACAAAATAATTATAAATAAACACAAAGAAGTACAAAATATAAATACACAAATAGGATAATGAACGTGAACCTCAAATGCGGCAAAGATTCCAAAGAAAATTTCAACAACAAAATTAGCATAAAACGACACAATACAAGATGCAAATCCGATGGAAAAACGTAATATTTTATATATTTACTGCCGCAAAAGCATTGTCATTTTATTGTCCGTATGACCATCCGACTGTCCGTACATGAAATACTGCTATATAGACTTGAATTGTTAATAGACTTGAATTGCATTTATATACCCAACAACAGAGAACGCAATATAAAAATGTCAGAGAAGGAGAAAAAAAAATATTTTTTTTTGCATATACTACTCGCCGTGTAACATTGCAAACTTTATGATTACAAAAGACGTCCGTGTGTATACGTTTTTGCTCCGCGATATGAAGACCAAGAGCATGGGAATAGCCCATATATTTTTAAAGCACGTTCAAAGCTATAGACACTGCGGGAGTGTACATGGCATCTACATATATATCAACCTCTCCGTCTATACTGTACTGTAGTAGTAAAGTAGTATAGTGTGGAATCACCCATATGTACATGCCATGTGCAGGGGCTGGTGGAGGCGGAAGAATGGGCCTGATGGAGAAGAGTACAGTTATGTTATCCCCTTCAGGTTTGGCTCATCCGAGTTCAATACTCTTTCTTCGTCTTGTTCAGTCAGTCGGTTCTCCTTAACCCGTTCGTGCGGTCGGTCCGTTCCGTCCCTGTTGTTTGTTGTTGTTCATCTTCTTGATCATCATCCTCCTCCATCCTCACCATCATCATCACGATCATCACCATCATCATCTTCATACCAACCTTATTGTCATCTTCTTTGGAATTTATATTCGTCGTCATCAAAAATTTGGCTCTGAATTTCTCTATCCCCAAGTTCAAAAAATTCAACCATCTTTGAAATTCTTCTTCTTCTTCTACTTCCCATAAAATTCAAAAGGACAAACGAAGAATTGCATCGTCGAAGAATTCTTGCATCGGACGAAGATATTTAAATCCTCCTCTTGATTAAAATAACCTTCAATCATCACAATTCCCATCATCATCTCCCGAAGATTTAAATCATCCGCGAGTAAATTCCAAAATTATATTGACAAATAAACTTTTGAAAGAGATCTGAAGATCAACAAACAATTATTAGTAGATTCAAGAGCCTAAAATCAAGTGTCTTGCTTCATTATTATCACCATCCATTTAATAACTTTTTGATCTTGAATTAACTAACACGCAGGGACTGCAAATTTCCGAACGATTCATTTTTGAGGAATATTAAGAAACTAAAACTGAACCGCTTATAACCAAAGTGTTTGGAAAAAAGTGTACAAAAATAAGTGTTTAATTCTTCAAAAGTGACAATTTATTTGTTTTTGAACTTTTTTTTTAAAACAAAACTTTAAACTGTATACGAAATTTTAGAACGCACGCCTGTGTTACGCAAAACTTTATTTGAGTCTCACCAACAATAAGTTTTTTTTTATTCCTTTTTGGTTCCAAAAGGAAAAACCAGTATGTAGGAACAGATTCGTATTGTAAATTGTGCCATTAATAAACTCTTATCTGGTCTGCATTATTTAAAGGCAAAAAAAAGGATTTACTGTTGTTACACCATCAGCATCAGTGGGAATGAGATAACAATTTTGGATTTGATAACACAAAATACGGGGAAAAAACATAAACAGATAATAGAACAAAGCTTTTGATTCGCAAAAGTGATTTAAAACTTTATTTATTATTGATTTTTTGCATTTTTAAATTCCACGAGGTGAGCGAATTTAAATCCCGGAGCTGATCGAATTACCATTATTTTATTTTATTTTTAGAAGAAAAAAAAACAGAAGAAAAAAAATCGTAAAATTATTAGTGAAAAATTTATATACACCAGTGCTTTCATTCTTCTACTAAATTATTGTTGTTCTTGTTCCTGATCATTGGATTATATACATACAATCAACCTTGCAATAAAAAGTTACTCTCAATTATATTCTTCTCGAATATAATTACCGTTCTTTCATCTTCGGACTTCACCAAGTTTTTTTATTTTTTACGAGTGTCTCAATGGGAGGATGACGTCAAGATGCCGAGTACAATTAGAGGTAAGAGATTTCATAAATTATTTTTAGTCTAATCGTAAGAAGTGTGCTTTTTCCTATTTTAAGAATGGAGACTTCCGGGCTACAATGAAATTCTTTGGAATTTTTAGAGAATTCCAATATTTTTATCCTATTACTATAGTTTTAAAAGAATTCAATTCCAAATAGGAATAAATTTGAAGATCAGGAGTAAAAATGATAGAAATTGCATGAATGCAAAATTGCATTAAAATTACTATATATAGAAAAGCGTGGAATGTAAATTGAAAAAGTTTGGGCAAAAGTTGCGGGGAACAATTCCGAATTTCTTCTATACGGTGTGAATCATATGGATGTTGATGATGGAAGGTTAGAGAATAAAATTATGAAATAAATAAATTTAATGTACCCAGCGGTCCGAAGTGATGATGAAAGAATTATTTTTGGTGTATGTGTAATAATATATATTGTATATTGGAAAAGAGCAAAGTTGGGAAAAAAATAATAAAATAAAATAGTTTAGTTGCTGTCATCATATGGGTGAGTGTGTGTGTGTGTGTGTGTGTATGTACATGCGAAGAGGGCAATAAACCGCGGAAGTACACACTTATGTACGCGCAGTGTTGGAGACGGGGAGCGTGCACGTTTTTGCACTATAGACGCCGTCCTCGTATAAACATGGTTGCAACGGTAATATAATACACACTCACACACTACACATTACATTGCACTGTGTGCTGTGCTCTGTGTGTGTGTGTATTATTATATATAGCATTATAGTAGTATGGTGTAGGAGAAAAGTCATCGCGAAAGAAACGTTGTATGTTGAAGCAAGTTATGTCACTATCGATCCCAGCTCTTGTTGCCAGTCTTCTTGTCCAGCACACTACCAGCAGCAGCTCTTACATTCAAGCTCAGTCACAGGCTCAGAGCAGCATCAGCTGAACTTAACGTTCTATATATGTACATGCTAGTGTACTTCCCTATAGAACTAACATTGAATATAGAGCCTTTTAACATTGAATATATAGTGTTTTAACATTGAATATCTTTACGTAGCAGTTTAACATTGGAAATCTTTGCATATAGTAGTTTAACATTGGGAATCTGTATATAGCAACAATGCATATAACATGTAACGCATTTTGGTGTTATAAGTAGACACGCATTTTAACGTCATACGTTTGTAGCGCATTTTAGAGTTTCATGCTAAACCTACGTAACGCATTTTAACGTGTAACGCTAAACTTGTATAACGCATATTAACGTTCAACGCTAAACTCTTTTATCGCGTTTTAACGTTTAGCGCTAAACTTGCATAGCGAGTTTTAACGTGTAACGCTAAACTTGTATAACAAATTTTAACGTTCAGCGTTAAATTTGTATAACGAATTTTAACGCTTAACGCTAAACTTGTGTAACGAAATTTAACGGGAAACTTGTATAGCGAAATTTAACGGGAACTTAGTATGAAACGTGTTTTAACATTAAACGTGTATAACGACTTGCTGCATTATGTAAAACGAATATAACACACTGTACCGATGAGCATATATAACGCATTGTAACGTTGTGCGTATAGAACGCATTGTAACAAATAAATAACGCAATATAACCTTATATGTGTATAACGCATTGCTGTATAACGTTAAAAGTGCTCAAAGCGTTGTAACGCTATAACGCGTTGCTGTATAAAGTTAAATATATAACGCACTGTAACGTTAACCATGTACAAAGTACAATGCAATTTGACGTTCAAACTTATACAACGCGTTATTGGATAACGTAGGACGCTGTAGGTGTAATTATACAACAATGCAGCATAATATTAAAAACAATTTAAATCCCTAACACCTATTAACAATGCCGTGTCGGATTACAGTAGTTGCATACTGATGCAGCACTTTTACCATTTCAAGTCGAGGATCATCATTGCTGTTCTTACGCATTTGAGCATTTTGAAAATAAAATTATGGAGCTGTGTGTGTCTGCGTGTATAGTTATTACGGGCTTTTCGGGCGAAGCCATAACAACATACAATAACAATATAATACAGCTCATATGTATGTAATACAGTCCTATCATTCAAGTTTTTCCCTTTAAGGAGTAGGGTGTAGCAGAATTTAACAAATATATATTTACATACGGGTTATGGCCATGGGTAAGTGCGGGATTTCGGTATATAACCCAAGCATTTAAAATACAGAGCCTTGAGCATTGCCAATTGCAAGAGCATATGTATATAGTAGACTCGTACAATGCTATTTAACTCGAGACACTCGAGAGCATCGAATGGAAGTTTTAGCTGAAGCTGAACAACTGTACCTAAAAGAGAAGTTCATGTAACGGTACCCGCTACAGCTGAGCTAGGCTCTCATGGCTGCTGGTATGGCATTGGTGTGGTGTGGCTTCAGCTTTTGGGATGATGAGAAGTGTATTCGCAAGTTCTACACCGTTCAACATTGAGATATGAGATAGGGATGGGAAGAGCATATATACGCGATTTTTTTGCTTAAATTCTCTTCGACGTCGTGTTGTTCTTCCAACTCTTCTGCGCTCTCAAGTATCTATGTTTCTATGTTGTCCGTTCCCATACCATTTATATTTTACATGATTCTGACGTTTCCACTCTTTGACGACGATTCATTCATGCCATTATAACACTGTAGATTTTACATTGTTGAGTCTTGTACGGATCTTTAATAATAATAAAGCATACATACAGTTAGCATAGCAAAGCTGTGAAATCATTAAAAGAAATAAATGAAATTCGTCCTATAGAGAAGGATTCTCTGGCACTTACATTACTCTTGTAAACGCTATATATAGTTTACATACTTTTATCCTCCCAATTTTGTTTTTAATAATAAACTAAAATAGACCACGACATTATTAAAATTTTGAACAATACAGTATTTTACATTTAAAATTCTGTCCCGATACATGATTAATTCAACAATCTACCAAGAAAATCAAATTTTGGATTCAGTAAATGTATCCTAATTCTTATACATTGTATACATACACTCTAGTGATTACAAAGTAAAATACAAAAATACAGTGCTCTGCATTGAAATTACACCAGTGCAATATACATTATATAAGTACGTGGTATTTAAATACATGGACAGTCAGCTGTTCTTCGGGATGTTTATCATACATGCCTTTGAATCCATAGGAAGTACATACATGCATAAATGTGCAATAATATAAATGTATTTGTCATCCTTACGGTCACTACAGCGGTGTATTTTTTACACGGATATGTAAAAATACATGTTATATACATACTGGTGCATTGCTGCATATAAGTATTGAAAGAATATGACAATAAAGGCTAATAAATTAATACATACCTATATATGTGCAATCTACCGCGCATATAAGTACATGATATGTACATACATATATTTGTGAAATATTAATAAATTTCATGCACGTATATATGTATACATTTGCAATATGCTGAAGTCACTGAAGTGAACGTCTAAATACTGAACATAGTACGTACATGCTATAGAAGCACATATAAATTAAGTACATAGTACGTACATATGTAGTATATGTAGTATGTATCAGAGTATAGACTATAAGAGGTAATGTTGTTATATATAAAAATTATATAATATAAAATTGATGTTAAAAGTACATAGGTTTAGTAGTAATATGGAAGTCAATGCTGAAAGCCCTGGCTTTGCTTTTTAAGTGTATAAAAGCCTTTGCTGCTGCTGCTCGTTTCGTTTGTTCGTTTCGTAGTTCTTCGCTGTTCTCCTCTCTCTCTCGTGAGAGGATTTTTGAATCGAGTGTGCGAAACGGCAGCAAGAGCTGGCAACGGGGCTTGTATGTTGACGGCCGGGGTGAATGACCGGAATCCCGTTACACTGCGAGTGACTGACTATCCTGGCCTTAGCAAGGCCGACTCCCAACTCGCTCCAATGCTTCACATGAACTCGTCGTAACGTACATACTACGCACTCACACTAGTTCACTCACACTCGCACACACTCGCACACACACACACACAATACTCAAACACACACTCACGCACTCTCGCACTTATTATGTACACTAATGCTTTTAACATAAGTATAGCTCCAGCACGGCAAACCCTGGGTATTTTATTGCACAACTTACATTTCATAATATTAGCACACATGTGCTCCTCCATGCAATTAAGTTAGAGCTATATGCTATTTTAACATTGGGGATTTCGTCCACTTTTAACTGATTATTTTTACATTATTTTTTCATGGGGAGCAACCATTTTGCAAATGATTTTGATGAAATTCAACTTCTGGAATGTATTTTCATTTTGTCAAATTTTTTATTATTTTAAAGCATTACCTATATGAAGGACTTGTTAGTTCTATGTATGAAAATATTTTTTACCGGAAATATTCTGAATGTATTACTATTAAATATTTTAAAGCATTTAATCTCTTGTTATTATTTATTTTCAAGCATTTAATTTCTGGGAATAGTTAAACATTATTTTGTTGAATTTTGGGGTTCATTTTGAATGGTATTTAATTTAAAAATTATATTGGAATTTCAGTTTTGACGTTATGTTGAACTTTTGGGATTAAATTCTGAATTTATTTTTCATGCGGTTGATGAATCTCTTCTGGAATTTTGTGTAGATTGATGAATTAATTTCTGGATTAGTTTCTTGGGCTGATGAATTAAATAGCGAATTTTGTGCGGAGTTGTGAATTAAATGGCGGATTTATTTAGCATTGCTAAATTGTTATATTTCAGTATATAGGAACTTCCTTGACTTAAATTCAAAATTGACAAATTGTGAGATTGTAATAGAAAATATCAAAAGTTTGCTTATTAGCGAATATTAGCAGCAAATAAATATTAAATTGTAATATGAATTGAATTTAGTCCCTTTAAAAATAGCAAATTAGGAATTATAAACTAAAAATAATAAAATAAAAAATTTCACAATTAAACGAGATTTCCTATATATTTAACAATAGTATTCTATTAAAGAGTTTGTCATGCTCCAAGACCGATAATCATATAATCAGCAGAGAGAGAAGCGCTTTTATTGCATAATGGTGTCCCTTGAGTAATTCCACGTCCACGTATAGTATAGTGTGGTGACTATAGTAATAAAATACATTTTACATACTTTTTAAATTATATATGAGTATATACTGCAAATAAATTTAAATCCTGTACATGCACTTGCGGGTCTATAAAATTCATGGACAGTTAAAAATTCACAGTTATTGCCTTTTAGTACATTATTATTATTATTATTGCTCTATGTGTAATTTATTCTTCTGTGGTGTGGAAGCTGGACGAAAGGCTACGCTTTACCACACCACACCTTTGTATTTAGTATGAACATTGTATGTTCAATTATTATTCCTTTTTTTAAATTCCCTACATAGTTTTGTTTGAACATTTGTCATCATATGTAGTAACTACATATATGTACATACTACCCATCCAAGCATTATGTGTGCAATGCATGGATTCTATGTAGTATCTGTACTATATACAGTTAAATTGAATGGGAGAAAAGGACTTAAAATGTTAAACCGCAGGAGGCCTTGTTTGACATTTGGGAGGAATATTTGTATATGTAATATTTAGTTTTTTAAATTTAAGCCCGGAATAGTATATATGGACAATTTTTAACCAAGAGTTTTCGACTTTCACAGGGAAATGTTTTACAGGAAATAATTGAAAATTTGAGGAATAATTTCGAATAAATACAAAAAACATTATTAAAATACTTATTGAAGCATTTTTAATATAGGATTAATTACAATTAAAATTCTTTTAAAAATGATTAGAGTAGTTTTCCAAATAAAAACAAAACTGAATACAAAAATAAATGCAAAACTAAATGCAAAACTAAATACAAAACTAAATACAAAATTAAATGCAAAATTAATACAAAACTAAATACAAAATTCAATGGTTTAAATACAATTAAAATTTAAAGAAAGCTTATAGAAAATTAAAACAGAAAATTAAAACATTTTTTAAGGATTGATTTAAATTTGTTTTTCCCCTTGTATTAACTTGTTGGTTGTCATTGCACACCTTCCGCGACTGTGAATAAAATAAGGACAACCGGATCTGACTTAGCCCGTGGTAACTTTTAGTAATGGTTGATTAGCCCTCATAGTCAAGTGGTATACATGTATATGTATATTATCTCATCCCAACAAATATCTTTCGAGCTCCGGCTTCTCAGAAATGAGAACTTGATGGATGAGTCTTGACATGATGGGCTATAGAAACAGCGGTTTAATAAATCCTGAAAGATCAAGTATACTTGCACTTATACTGTATAGTTGTATATTTTAATGTCAGGGGGCTTGCCATGCAGCGAGCAACAATCAAAGAATAAGAGATTACATATATTTAAATGCTATATACTACTATAGTATAAGCTATATGAGTATCTTAAAAAAGTCCATTATATCCTTTTGATTCTATGTAACTTTATAATAGGATTTGAAAATACGACGTCTTAACTTGTAATACGGTTTTAGAATATATGCACACAAATACATGTAAAGCTAAGGTGATGTAATAGAAAATCTAATAAAGTTATATAAGCCTCTATGGTATCAAATGAGAGATTTATAAAGCTGCAGTACATATGAACTTTTGGAGAGATAGAGATAAAGAAAAAAATATTAACACTTAAGAAGTGTTATTATATGTGATAGAGGACCTTGTGGGGAGAGTCCCGTTAGAGTTCCTCAGGCCTGGAGGGCTCGTTCATTCGATGATTCCCTTGCATACCTCAAGACTTAAAAAATTATATCTTTTGAGAATGCTGGGCTTTTTTGACTGACTAGGGATGCTCTGACGTTCAAGCCAGGGCTTTTCGTAGATTTATTAAAACTTTATACTTTGAAGCTCCTATACTTCTACTGCTGCTGTTGCTCTTATTGCTGCTGCTGCTGCGGCTGAATCTGACAAGGAAGAGTAAATTACCATTTGTAATATGTACGTAATAGGATATGTATCTATGTATAAGCATAGTCTGTAATAAGTAAACGCATTTCTATGTCTATTAATCTCATACTGAGGATATACAAAATGCGTTTTTATTTTTTGTCTTTTTTTTCGTTTGGTCTTCTTATTCCGTTCTTGTTTTTTGGTATTTTATTATAGTTGCTTTGGTGTTTTCCCTATTTTACTGTTAAATCTTACATTCAATTTTAGTATTGTAACTTCCGGTCTTGTCATTTTAATTCTTGTGCCAACGTACAGTATTTCTGCATTGAAAATCTTATGTGTATAGACATTTTAAATGTACTTTTTTTTACATTCTACAACAATGTGATTGCATAGTTTAAATTGTATTTTTTTGCATTTAAAATTGATTTCCTCGCATTACTAAACAGCATATTGTTTAGCATTACCAAATAGCACTATTTTTTAAAATGAAATTCTCCGTATTTTAAATTGTATTTTTCTTCTTTGAAATTGCATTTTTTCCTATTTTATATACAGAGCATTGTAGTCATGATTTAACAGGTGATTTTGCATATTTAAAACCGAAAATTAAATGGAATTGCCACAGAATTAATGACAATGCCAAAGGGAAAAAAGTAGTATTGACTATATGAAATAAAACACCGAAATTCCGAGAAAATCCGCGTCGGAAAGTTACAAATAAAAAATCCTCT
>JAQGAK010005561.1:0-10031 GCA_034696945.1 Lipothrix lubbocki | reverse complement strand
TGTATTTATTTTTGTATTTATTTTTGTATTTATTTTTGTATTTATTTTTGTATTTATTTTTGTATTTATTTTTGAATGTTTTTGTATTATTTTTGTATTTATTTAACATTTCTCTTCTGCATTGCCAAATTGCCATGCCAGTAGGACGGACAAAGTTGTGGTAACTGTCGAATCAATCTTTCATAACCCCATAAATAAATTTTGGTAACAGCACGTATCACATAAGTTTTCCAATGTTCTCTTTATTTAACAAACGGGAAGTTGGTTTCCCATACGGCACATTTTTGTAATAAATTCATATATGTATATCTACTAATATAATTTAAATACATGTACATAACTTTCATCTTAATATTAAATTATAATTATTATGGGCTTTGATATGTAAATTCAGTATTTTTTAATTAATTTTTAATACTCAATAATCATAAGTTTGACCAATATTGAATAATTAACAATATATTCCGTCTAAGTCTTAATTACATTTTAGCTTGTATTACTTGTATGTATAAGAGTCATATTCCAGTATGTATTAAATTGTAAAATTACAAAAAGTACAAATCGTGTGTAAGGGTTGTATTTTGTATTCCAAAATCTTAACTTGTCATATTACTTCTACACATACCACATGCAGTTTAGCTTGAGGAATTTTCTTGTCGTTTAACTTATTTAAATTCCCTTTTATAATATTATTCTGAAATATCATATTGCTTTTCAAGGAACATTTTTGGGAATTTTTTAATTAAATATTTCTTTTTTTATACAGTAAACATTTTTATTTTTGTGTGGTAATTTGAATCATTGCCATTTATAATTTCTATATAATTTTCATTTTATTTTTATAATTCCTATAATTATTAAGTGATATTTCTTTAAACTAATTAAGTTATCAACAAATACAACTATAATTTACAATATAACACACCTTAATAAGTAAATTAAATGCAAAACTGCATTAAATGTCATTTTTAGCGACCTTGTTTACATTTTCCGTGAATTGCAAATTTGTAATGCAAAATAATAGTATAACTCTGTTTATTAACTGACCCCTGACCCCGTCAATGGCTCCAAAGGGAAGTTGTTACCTATGCGATGTTTAAATAATTGATGTTTTAATACTAATTATTTTGTAAATATTCATTTTGTATAAATTATTTTTCTCACTATCGTCGCATACTTCCGTTTCATGGGGAAAAGATTTTTAAGAAAATTCAAGGGAATTAGGACGGCGGGATTATTTAAATTTATTATTCAATCATTTAAATTGGATTTGATCTAATTAATAATTTATAATAATTATTTAATTATTAATTAAAACATAATTTTATTATCTATTTTGTTAGCAACTTATTTGGGAGGAATTTTTGACGAATTAATTATTGTAAATATTTAAATTATTATAATATAACAATCAGGGCTCCCATTTTTAGCTCGGCCCATATCAGGTACTCCTAGGCATAGTCTCAAAATATTGATATACATACATATGTATGTATATGTATACTAACTCTAGAAAATAAGACAAAAAATCAAATATCTGATTTTGTTTGTATTTTCATATCGAGCTATTAAATTAACCATTCCTTTTATAAACAACATTTTAAAGCGACTTTAGGCTAAATGAATTTCTACTCAGGGTTACGGCTAACCGCTAACCGCTAAAAATTTTATGAAAAGTTGATTTTCTATTTAAATTACAAATTCAATAATAAACTTGACCTTTTTGCTACACGACCCAAAATGTTTTCGCCAGTTTCAACGAAGTTTTACAGAATGCGAGGTCTTTTTGCATGTGTTTTACAATCTTGACCGTTTCACACTTTTTTGGATACATTTGAGGCTTTTTCTACTGTTTTAATTATATTTTTCTGAAACATTTGTACAAACCAATTGTTGTCTTCTTAGATCCCATTTGGCATTGACGTGTATACGATTTTGGTAATACAATAACTAACTATTCACGTACGGAAAAAATCGCGAAGTTACGAATATTGAATGTTTTGCGGTTTTTACCAAGATTTTTGGCTAATTTATCAATATTTGATATTTTGGAAGAAGTATTTCTTTGGTTTTGTTCAGTTGTCCAGTAAAATTGTTTGCCCCTAGCCCTAGATAAACCCAGCAAGTTACGCTTCATTAATTTTGTTGCTTTTTTGGGGGATTCTTAGCTTTATAACAACACAAGTAACTGATGAATGCATTTTAAGTTGATACTTGATCTTTCTACTCGTGGCTGCTGACTATAATTAATTTTGCTTCTACAAACGACATGTATGTACTTATACGAATCTACACAACATTATACATGTGTACACGGCAGTATGTAGTTATGTATGTATATAATAGCTAGAACAAGAAAAAGATTCAAATGCGTGTACAGTTTAGTCGGGACAATTATTTCATAACCTAATTCACGAACATTTCGCACGATGTTATTAATGAGATTTAAAAAAAGTTAACAATTCCGCAAATCAGGTATTTTTGGATCCTGATGGATGTTGCATCAGGTACCAGGAATTGATGCTCCAAATCAGGTACTACCTGGTCGCATCAGGTTACCTGGTCGCCCTGATAACAATACCTTCAGAAAAATATTAGTCCTCTCGGGAATTTCGGTAGAATTAATAAAATTTAATTTAATTATAATTATTAATAAATATTAATAATGTTAATTAAATACCAAACCCCGCAACGACCCCAAACTATATATATAAAATTATAAGAAATACAAATTCCTGTTTAAAAATAATCCAGAAATTTGGTGAAAATTAATTAAATATATATAGCATTTGGCACCTCAGGTACAACAACCAAAAATGTTTTGTTTTAAGAAACAGGCCCATATATAAGTATCATAATATAGAAATTGTATTGAATAAATCACCTATAAATCAATTAATTAACTACTTTATTAAATATTTTTACTATATGTATATTAAGTTGTATTTATATATTTTCCTACAATTTTTAAATGGAAAGGAAAATAATTCTAATAATTTGAGAATAAAAAATAAGTTTTTATTCTAAAATTATTTATAATCTTCGATCAATTCATATTTCAAGTATTTATGTATAAATTATATATGTGACATACCATGACTAGTTTATTTCAATAATTGGATTATTTTTAAGCAGGAAATAATCATTATTACCTAAAATAAAATAATTATTACCTAAAGTATAATTTACTATATAATAACTATTGGATTGTCATAGTTGGAATTCATTATAGTGATTTCTTCTTTGACGAAATCTGTGTATTCTTGTGATTTTATATGTTTTTAGTTTTAGTACTTTTGTTTTTGGTTGTGGATTTAGGGAAATATAAATAATTCAATTTCAAATAATATTTAAATTTTTTAACATTCGGGAAAAAATAAAAATAAATTGTTCCTAATAATAGAAAATAATTAAATTCAATTTAATTATGTAAACCCCCACAGCTAAAGTAGTCCGATCATAAAGCAAGTCACAGCAATGCCCACGATCCCAACTCGGCCGATTGTGGAAGCCAGGGAGCTGGATTGGCGGTTTGGATGGAGACACTCGGCGAAATTTTTACTGGCCACAAAGCCCTCGCGACACTGACAAATGGACTTTTCCTCCTGGGTTTTCTTCCCACTCAGCGCCGTCAAATTGAGCTTGACACATTCCATCCGATCATGGCATTTGTGGTTAAAGCCCAGGGACTTCCAGTCATCGTCCGCCAATTCCGAATAAAAACACTCGTCCCCGACTTTCCGCCGACACTCCCCGCTCCCCTTGTCCCATGACAATATTCCCTTGATCGGGCATCCGCAGTAATAACCCTGGGTGTATTGTTCACAGTAAATGCCCTTGGAATTTTCACAATCTTCCTGGGGCTTCGCGGTCGGCCCAGTTTTGCAGGGCTCACCCCAAGTCCGGAATTTTATGGATGATTTCGCCAGCACCGATGTTTCCTGATGGAGAATCGTCAGGAAGATTAGAGTAGAGAACAGTTTTAAGGGTGTGGGGAGCATTTTAAACAATTGCTGGACAGAATTTCTTCGAGAGAATTAATTTTCAGTAGAATTTTTCTACTAAATTATTTAATCTGCGGGGATTTTTCTTGCAGAATAATTTATTAGTTGGTTTTTTTCCGCAGAATAATGTAATTGTCGGTTTTTTTTCAACGAAATATTATAATTGTCGGTTATTTTTCTGCAGAATATTGTAATTGTCGGATATTTTTTGGCGGACTATTGTAGCTTTCGAGTAGCAGAATAAATCAATTATCGGCGATTTTTTACCAAAATATTGTAATTGCCGGTTATTTTTTGCAGAATAAATTAGTTATCGGCGATATTCCTACAAAATATTGTAATTGTCGGTTATTTTTTTTGCAGAATGAATTAATTATCGGCGTATTTTCTGCAGAATAAATTAATTGTCTGTGATTTTTGTGCAGAATAAATTATTCTTGTTGAATTCTTCGCCAGAATTGTTCATTGATGTCAACAGACGCAAGTGTTGTCGATTTCTTGAGCAGAATTTGTGTATTTTTTTTGGATCATCAATAAATTCTTCGTTGTTTTTTGCCAGTAATTATTTTATGAATTAAATTGTAAATATTTGCTTCTTCGTCAACTTATTTAATTTTTTGCTTTGCTTTCAGAATATTTTGGAGGCCTCTTTGAAGTTCGAAAGACAGTTTAGCGAGTAGATTTGGCAGATTTTGTGATGATAGTTGTTTGATAGAATTAATCCTGGAAGAAATAATTTCGTTGCTGAATTTATTGAATTTTCTTCCGTTTCTAGTAGCAATAATTCAAGATTCCGAAATGATCCAGATGTAATACAAGTTTCAAGCCTTATTCCTTCGTTGTTCAGCACCTATAATTACAAAAGAAAAATTAAACAATTGTTTTTATTAAATATTAAATTCCTTTTACATTCATCGTCTTTAAAATAAAACAAAATCCTGAATAGATTTTAATTTGAAAAGATTTCTCCATCTGCATTTAATTTGTTAATTTAGCCCATTTGTAAAAATAATGTATTTCCATCCAAGCGCATCAACAATATTCTCATTAAATATTTCACAAAATTGATTTTATTCTAAATAATTCCAATCAGTTTTAAATAAAGAAGCTAAAATATGTTTATTTATTTATTTTATTCCTCTTCCTGACTTTAATGTGACAAGGAGCCACCCACGGTCGGATCTTTCGGTGAGAATTAAGAAATCAGGAACGCCAACTTGAACCGCGTGTGCTGTAGTTGCGCTTTAATAATATTACTCGACAGGATCAGAAATTAAATTCTGGAAAATCCTGACTCCGCATTAATTCCCCCAATTTTCAATGCTTGTCGATCACTTGTTTTTTTCTATTCCTTATTTATTTCCACTGGGTTTTCTTATACCGACAGAAATTGTATTTAAATTCTATAAATTAATGCTGATTTTTTTAAAATTATTTTTAAAAAAATAATAATTATTTTTTAAAGAATTTAATATTGGTACAAAAAATATTAAAAAAACTTCGATCAAAATTAATTATGATTTATTTAAAGAATTCAATTTTAATAATTCAAAATAAAATAAAAGATTTAATAATAACTCGATCGGTTTACTCCTCTTGGACGATTTAATAATTTCGAAATAATTTAGTCCTCCACGCTCTTTACTTAATAAATGAGAAATACCACTGACTGATTCATAAGAAGGAAGTAATGATTCATTTTTTGTATTCTTATTTTCATTTCATCATTTGTATAAACAAGGTTGTCAGCTATATAAGTTTAAAGGATGTGAAATCATCCAGATTGCAGATTTTTTGTTATCATAATATTCCGTATAATGATAACGCGGGGTTTTATTCATTGGATTTCTTGGAATAAAAAATAGATAACATTGAGAACTTTGGAGGGAGAAGCCGTTGATGGACGCAGTGCAGAAAATCGGGAATATTCAAGGAAATATTCACGTAATGTAAATAAATTCTGCAATAGAATAGGAATTGTCAATAGTTCCGGGAATCATTTATCATTTGCAATATTGCAGAATTGAATTATTTTTTTTAAAATTAATTTCTGGAGTACTTGATGATCAATGCACTGCACATGTCAAAGGTCACAAGAATTTGGTTTTAAGGATCCAATCTTTCAGTTCAAGGTTTTTCACTGTGTATAATTAATTATTTAATAATTATTTATCTATTGTTTGTACTATTATTTATCATTTAATCATGATTTTTTATTTATTTTGTTGTAAAATTTATTACTTGATCTGTTTTTTATTATTTAATTTGTATTATTTATTATCATTTAATTTGTATTATTTATTATCATTTAATTTGTATTATTTATTATTGTTTATTTTGTATTATTTATTATTATTTATTTTGTATTATTTATTATTGTTTATTTTGTATTATTTATTATTATCTATTTTGTAGTATTTATTATTATTTATTTTGTATCATTTATTATCATTTATTTTGTATCATTTATTATTATTTATTTTGTATTATTTATTATTATTTATTTCTATAATTTATTATTATTTATTTGTCATTATGATTTCGGCATTAAGAAAAATCCCAGATAATTAAATTAAATCAATTTCCTCATCGCGTTAATTTTAATAATCTCACCTTGTTTAATTTCCACAGAATAGATTAACAATTTGCCGGAATAACAATTGAAAATCAAGGCGTAATATACAGTTTTAATTAAATCACCAATAATTCCAGGCCGAAACTCCCATATTAGCACTTCTATTAACAGCAGCAGCAAAACGATCTTCCAACGTGATGATAATAATATTGATAATAATGTTTATTTTTTTACTTAACTTACTTCTATGAATGCTTACAATTTTTCTCACTATATATTTTTCAAAATGTGTGGTGTGTCGATGTAGTCGAGCAAATAACAAATTGTTATCATTTTTGTTCCCAATTGTGCAATCACACCTTGTTGTGTGTGTTGATCATTGCGCTAAATGGGAATTCATGACAAATCACAAATAAAGCACATAGAGAAGATAAAGGAGAAGAAGTTTAAACAATAAATATTCCAGAGTAAATTGTACTTAGAGGAATAGTAGTAAGTATAAATATATGTAATAATTTTTATTTTTAGTTGTACGAGTGTGATGTTGAATATAATTTCCCATTGAGTCCCTCGACTCTCGGCGCCGTTAAAAAGACATTAAATTTACGTCCTTTTATGCGTATTGTAATGTTTAATGTTTTAAAATATTAAATACTGCCGTGGCAGCATGTTTCATGTTTCCTTCCCGTGTATATACATACTTAATAACATGTATAGGTATACAATATATAGATATTAAACATTATAATCCTCTCACTATATCTCTATATATGAAATGCCACACACACTCACACTGTCACAGGAATATAATGTGAAAGTATCTATCTATATTGCTCATATTCCAATGTATAAGGAATATATTCCCCACGGCAGTATTATCTTTTTTTTACACACGTATACATATACCCATGAGCTCAAGGGCCATGCAATATCACCGAGAATTTACAGACCACAACATAGCAATTTCCCCGAATTCCCACAACAAATAGCATACACTGGACTACTAGACTCTCGCTATAAGATATCTCCATATAAGAGAACTCTCTCTGTAAGAGATACTTTGGGCCCATATATCATACATAGTTTTATTCATACGAGCTCTCTCTATAAGAGAATTCCTATAGAAGAGACTGATTTTGGTGATTTATAGCGTTCTCTTATAGCGAGTGTTCAGTGTATATGGCAAAATACAATAAAAATAATTACGCACATATGGGGAAATGTGAGACGAAAAAGATTTTAATATTTTCGCAAGAATTTAATATTTAAAATTTTTGAAAAATAAATAAAAATGAAATTTTATAATGCGCTATATTTGAATGCCCCCGCCAAAAGTGCGTGCATCTGCTCCAGGCTTTGTGTGTGTATTATCTCTATCTCTACGGTTCTCGTTTCGTTTGTCGTTAGGTATGTGCGTCCGTTTTAAATAAAGGAGGATTTTTACCGCAGCCTGTGCAGTGCAATAAAGGGAAAAGAAAATACATCAGAAGAGCGTACGCGTACAAATGCATAAAAGCGCCTAGGTATATAGTTTCCATGGGAAAGGAAAGGACATAAGATCCACACACAAAAACACGGCATCTCGATCTCGTCGGCTTCACCACCACAGCATGGCATGTTGAAATTCAATGCGGCGAGAGCAAAACTGGTCTCTCTACATATAGATTAGTTTTTCTCTGTATATCGTCGGCGAAGTATGAAAAAGTACCAATTTCAACGTAGACGGTATAGAAATTGGTACTTTAGGATCCTTTGCCGATGATATGTTAAAATGTTATATATGTGGAGGAGATAACATTGAAGGATCATTGGCTTTAATGGCAGTGCAGTTTAAATACGATAGATAGGAACATACAGGCTTTTATTATAAAAGTTATATAGTTTCAAGTTTCGTATACATTAGAGTACAGACAGATAGCACAACATTTTTAAAGCAATAGGTAACTTTTCTGCTGTGTGCTCAACAAATGGGGAATTATGTATTGTTTAGTATTTATCCCTGAGGCACAATGTGTTTTTGTGGGGAAAAGAATGTTTGAGCAGGCGGATGTGTTAAGTTCTATGCTATTCCTTTAGTAAATGCGTTACTGCTTGATAAATGAATGATATGTGACGGGAATGTACGATCATGATGGCTTGCGAACTTTAACGTTTAAGAACGTTTCTAAAAGGTACTTGGTTTTTTACAGGTGTGCAGCAATTTGTCATGCTTACATATAAGGCGATAAAAAAGGGAAAAACGACATTGACTAAAGGCAATGAGGTTGTGTTCGCGCAATGATAAAAATACTTTCAAAGTTTTCCAGTATTTTGAATTGGTGTAAAATATGCTGAAAAGAAGAAAGAATTTAGTATTAAAATCATTGTTAATAAAAGGCGAAAGTACCAAACTTGTAAAAAGGATCGAAAATTGTCACCACAATACGACCTTTGTCACACCGGACCCTCGTTACAAGTGATCTCCATATAAGAGAACTCTCTCTGTAAGAGATCCTTTGGGCCCACTTATCATACATAGTTATATGCATACGAGCTTTCTCTATAAGAGAATTTCTATATAAGAGACTGATTTTGGGATTTACAGCGTTCCCGTATAGCGAGAGTTCAGTGTATTGCAAGTTGCAAATGAGTTGATTTCTTCGTGTAGAGATGACAGCACGTTCAAATCTTAGCAATTCTGCAAAATACTTAAGAAATTGCCGTCGTCGCATATTTAAGGACTACATTATTTCATGAAATTTGAGCTGTGTAAGTGAATTTCAGTGTTAATTTTAGTACAATATACTTTAGATATATCTACACCGGACTGTCGCTATAAGAGATCTCCATATAAGGGAACTCTCTCTGTAAGAGATCCTTTGGGCCCACATATCATACATAGTTATATGCATATGAGCTCTCTCTATAAGAGAATTCTCGTATAAGAGACTGATTTTGGTGATTTATAGCGTTCTCTCATATAGTGAGAGTTCAGTGTATATGTACATTTACACAACCTCATCTGTACTCAAACCATCGCTCTTGAAATGAATGAAACATTTACTTAAGTGAAAAATCGCTTTCATGAAAATTTTTAGATTTATTAGTTATTAATGGTAGATACAGTATACATACAGTGAACTCTCCATATAAATGACCACTATAAATCACTCAAATTAGTCTCTTTTAAAGGTGTTTTCTTAAATGAAAAGCTCTTATATGAATATATAAGAATCCATGGAAAGCCATCATGGATGACACCTTGACTCAGAGTCAGAAGCTCTCTTAAAGGGAGAGTTCTCTTATATGGAGGTCTCTTATAGAGAGGGTTCGCTGTAAAAGAACAGGCACTTAATGGTAGTAATAATACATATTGAGAGCGATGTGGCATGTTATCTTATATAAATATGTGATGAATGGTATGTAATTGACCCATATATTTCACAGTTAATGAGTCAAATAAAGCATTCAAT
>JAQGAK010005560.1:0-10032 GCA_034696945.1 Lipothrix lubbocki | reverse complement strand
AATTAATACAAAAATTAATACAAAAATTAATACAAAAATTAATACAAAAATTAATACAAAAATTAATACAAAAATGTATAAAAAGTAAAATATAAAAATAGTTTCTTTTAAAATCCAGTCCCAGCGTAAATACAGACAGCATAATTCTCATTTCTCATCTCAAGAGACTCAACCTACAAAACATTTTGCACGCACTACAATCCTTGGCCATGCATTTAAAATAGCTATTTTCTTTAATAATCAGCACCTGTATTACCAACAAATGTAGTAATATCCTACTTACAAAATTTGCATGAATTTCCTACGTCAGGCTACATACGTTACATGACGCCTATCTCCTCTAACGAATAATAAGTTACCATCGCATTGACTCCAACTTTCTTCGTAAATATTTATGCCCAGCAATCGTGAGCAACGATTTTACCATATACTATAACTGCACTTGTAATACTTGGCCACGTACTCGTCAATAATAATAATAAGTTACACTCTCATCAAATGTAGTCAGAGGTTACAGATTGGAAACACATCCTCGCAATCTTAATATTAGTAGCTACATATTTACATAAATACTTTGAAAGTATCTTTCTCACTGTTGCTCTTACATAGTAATATTATTTGCCCTTATGGGGCTGACTCAAACAGAGAAAAGAAAGCGTAAATATTACACGTCTCAATTGTCGTAAAAAACAAAAAGCTTGTTTTTGGTTATCAAATCAGATGAATAAACATACATCCTTCTGACTCCTTCACTCCTCTTCAAATGTAATCTTTTCTGGTCATTCTACTCAATGCACAACAATGTGACATTATCTAACTTTCAGTATTATTATTACGATACAACTTTACTCTGCAGTCCTTATCTAAAATCCTGATTTTCAAGTTCTTTCCGCTTCTTTTTTCCTGAATTATTCTTGAATATAACTTTTCGCGTACAATTTTATTACCGGAAGTAAATTGCTAATGTTTAACTACGGCGTGTGTTACTGACTTTGAAAATTCATGCTTTCTTATGCTTGGGGCAAGTTTAAATTAAAATTTAAAAAATTTCTCGATAAGAAAACAAGCATTAAATACATTGAAAATTAAATTCTAGAAAATAATCACAGGGCACACGACAGCCAAAAATATAAAAATAATTTACAGAATAATTAAATTAAAATTTTGTTCAAATTATGACAAAACAATTAAATACAAATTAAAATTTAGTTCAACTTACAAAATAATTAAATAGAAATAATATTATATTAAATAATTAATTAAATTGAAATAAAATTTGAAAAAATCAACTCACTTGAACGTAACAACAATATTTGACTCGTAGGGCGTCAACTGAGCATCCGCGCCCTTCGTGTGAACATCACAAACTAACTTCTGCAAACACTTGTCCTGGTCCAGGAGCGACACCAGCAAGAAGAATTTCTTGACGTCATCCGCAAAAGTATTCAGCGCTTGCGTAGCTGTGATGTCACTAGCACCTTCGGGGATCTGCGGAAGGCCGGGGAGTTGTCTCCTACTCCTTAAAGTCATGCGCGACTCCGCACTGCCCATGCGCTTTTGTATCACGAAGGAATTCATCGGCACGAATTTCGCGTCATTATCCTCCTTCGGGAATAACATAGGATTTGAATTCACTGACTTTGGCGGGGCTTGCAAAGTCGGGGCGGCGCTTATCGGGGCAAACGTGGAGCTAGAAATGGGCTTGACTGTAGTGGAATTTGGGATTTTTGGGAAGGGTTTGAAGTCAGGAGAAGAGCGCCCTTGTTTATTGGGACTTTCCAGGGAATCCACTAGTTCTTGCATGTAAACTTGACGGAGGAGCTCGATCAATTGCGCAGCATCTCTCTTCCTAGATTCCGATTTCTGAGTCCGGATTTCCTCACGAAGCTTCTGCTCTAGAAATTTTTCTAGGACGGAGTTCGGCGCGGGAATTTTGTTTAAATATTCTTTAGATTCTTGACCCTGGCGCTCGGCGTAGTTTGCGTAATTATCCGCGGGTTCTTGGTAGCCTGAATTTGTGTAGCCTTGTTGCTGTTGCTGCTGCTGCGCGGGTTGTGATTCTTCGAAATTTATAGCGCCGTTATTACCACCGGATTCACCACCAGCGCCGCTATAGCCCAAAGATCCAGCATCACCGCCGCCATAGCCGCTGGCAGCACCAGCGGCGCTACCATAGCCAGCAGTTCCAGCGGTGCCGCCGCTATAGCCGCTGGATTCAGCGCCTGCGCCGCCACTGTAGCCAACGGATTCACTCCCAGCGGCATTATAATTACTGGCTTGACCTCCAGCAGAGTTCGAGAATGCTGGATTTGGACTGTCGCTCCAGCCACTTTCAACAGCACCAGCGGATTCATAGCCTCCGCCGCTATAGCTTCCTCCCTCACCACCAACGTATCCTTGATTCGGCGAAGGCGTGTATTGATAACCGCTCTCGTCTGGGAATTTCACAGTGCTGGTAGCTAAGTAAGAATTGTAACCCGCGGAGGCGTCATTTTTCGGATAGTCATAACTGCTCTGAGAATTTGTTTCCGGCACACCATTCGGTCCCAAGTATTTTTGTTCCCCTGCTATCTCTGCGGCTTTGAGCAGATTCGCTAGTTCTTTGTTCCAGTCGGCTCCGCCGGGGGCGTTGGGTGGGTTGTGGTCAGGAATTCCTGAGATGCCTGGGATTTACAGCAAAACATTACATATTAATTAATTTTATATATTTCACTTGTCACATAAGCAGCAATTTTGTGAATAATTTTAAAATATTTTTTTCAATAATTTATTTATTTTGTATTTATTATTTATTTTGCATTTATTATTTATTTTGCATTTATTATTTATTTTGTATTTATTATTTATTTTGCATTTATTATTTGTTTTGCATTTATTATTTATTCATTTAATTTTCATTTCTAAAATAATTATTTATACTTTATTACTTCATGGTAAACTTTTTTTTAATTAATTGTTGTTTGATATAAAATAATTAATTTGCCTTCGGGCATGAGTTCCAAATAGTTTCTAAATTAGCTTCTAAATTCAAATAATTATAATTCAAATTTAAATCAATTCCTAAAAGCGTACACAGATAAAAAAAAATTTCATTAAATTTCATAATAATTACTAATTACACAGAAAGTACAACATCCTGTAAGAATTCATAGAATCTTACATATCAAAATCAACAATCTCAATGATTTCTACAGATAACAACGAAATAAAAAGCAATATGAATTTACTGCCGAAGCTTTAATTTCTAACAGCCAAAGGAATATCGCAAAATTTCTACTTTTATTTTTTGACCACAGGTATGAGATACAATTAGTTTACATTTGTTTAAGTACATAAATCACGAAAACAAACAAAAATGCAAAACTCATTGAAGCAAAAAAAAATCATACTTGAACACCTTAAAGTGATTTTTCACTGCTGCTTGTTTTAATTATTGCCATTTGTACTAAAAAATAATATTAATATCCCACCATGCCATACCTACAAATTAAAAGGTGAAGGTACGCGTGAACTAATGTGAAGTAATCTGGTCAAAATATAATAATGATATATTATTCTATATCTATCATTTTTTTGGAAAGAGAGATAAGGATAATATATAAACTAATAATTTCACTTTAAACAATTTGTTACTCCTCTTTGATGTTCTACAGATTTGTGGTATGAAAATGCCTAAGGAACAAGTGAGCAATAATGAAAGTGCATGCATTTTGAAATTCTGATACGTTTCATGTCCTCATCTCTGCTGTAATTCCATGTTTGTTGACTGTATCGCCTTTCTGTATCTTCTCTTTTATATGTATTTTTCTTGATTTTTGTACACTTTAGAGTAAATCGTCGGCGGAAGATCCAAAAGTACCAATTTGTATGCCTTCAATGTTGAAATTAATACTTTTTGATTTTTTGCCGACGATATGGCGGAAGATCCCAAAGTGCTAATTTGTATCCTTTTAACGTTAAAATTAGTACTTTTTGATACTTTGCCTACTATATGACGGAAGATCCCAAAGTACCAATTTATATGCCTTCAATGTTAAAATTAGTACTTTTTGATACTTTGCCGACAATATAGCGGAAGATCCCAAAGGACTAATTTCTATCCTTTTAATGTTAAAATTGGTACTTTTAGATACTTTGCTGACTTTTATGTATATGTACATCGTACATATGTAAATCTGTATAGTAAAGTAAAATGATAGCGAATCTGAAGTCCGTATAATTTCTGAGTAGTGCAATAAGTGCATTTTGGAATTTAAGAGAAGGAATCAAGATCATTAAGGAAGATTGCGGTGGAGCATGACACGGAACGACGACAAGTTTTCTTCTTCTTCCACACACACACACAAAAACTAAACTATATCATGTTCCCACCACACACACACTTAAGGTCTACACAAGAGAATTTTGTATATTATAACTTCATAAGCTCAACCGTGTCATTGTAAATAATTATTTCAAGTTTTATCTTTCTTGCTTATAAACACTGTACACAGTACATACATATATAAACATGTACTATGTACTAAAAGCGCAGCTCTCTCGTCCTCAAGCCTCTGACTTTTGCTTTTTGCACACTCAAATCTTTAATCTTTTCTGTCCTAGACATTGGTTTGCACCTACAATCTAAATACCACAGAATAATAAAACAAGATTAATTTTCCTAAAAGCCCTACAGACGATTATTTCGTTTGACGGATTTATCTCCCACGGAAACTGAAATGTGACAACTTCATTCTGCTATATGGTCCTTTGACCTACAAAGGAAAATCCTTGTGATGATTGTTTTTTTGGGGGGAATCATGAGATTTCTTGGAAAAAGTAATTATTAAACATTGTACTGTAAAAAGCATTTGTTGAATTTTGAATAATTATGCAAAGCAGCTCAAGTAACATTATTTATGGAGTTAGGAAAGATTTAAATTTGTTAATAAATAAATTTACAGAATTAAAAGAGATTTAAATAATTTAAGAGCTTTTCCTAATTTTTAAAAATATTTATTGTAATTCGTTTACTAAATGTAAATGACAAATAACAATTTAAATTTTGAAATTAACACCCAAATGAAATACAAAAAATGAAATTAAAATATTAATTTAAAAAATTTCTGCGTATACTTGTCAGTAATTTTTGTTGTCGGGCTAAAGCTTATTTTTATTGGAATATCGGCTAGTCTCCTCGCCGTTTAATGTTTTGAAAATAGTTCGTCGCCTACTGCTAGGTCAGATATGCCACATGCATAGTAGTACATTTGTGAGTAAAATTATCAAATAAATAGAGACATAAGTTACCATACAGTTAAATCTATTAACTCTATCAAGCTATACTAATTACAGCTAAAAATGATTATTTTGTAAAATTTATTTAAATAAAGAATGAAATAAGTTTCCCTCTGATTTAGTTATCAGAAGTGTAATAAATAATATTTATAAAAGGGAAAAAATGCAATATTCCACGAAAAAATTCCAAATCTAAAAGAATTGGTGCAAAATTTAGATACACGAATCTACTCTACTTACAATAATTACTAGTATTTTAAATGATTTCCTACAAATGTTATACCTTTACGGTAAAAAGTGTAATAACGTGTGACAGCTTGAAGCCAAGCCAACTCACAGAAAAAAATTAGCGCACGCAATTAAATCTAGTAGCGCAACTGATTTCCTCCAAACAGAGAATATTCCTTCTTGAAGAATCACATATTGATGGTTCCGATGAACTAAAATTGATTTGGACCAATTATTGAGAAAGCTTTATTGCTCTAATCGTAAGTATAGATTAATTCAACTTTCCTTGGAGGATCTAATTTGTGATTAGAAATCCTAAAATAAAGAATTTTTAAAGAGCTTATTATAAATATTGCAATAATAATAATTCATATAATAAAATATTTGCCTCATTGTGAATTTATTGAATTTGTATTGAAAAACCGCACCGCAATCCGTAATTTATAGATTTTAAAAGTAAATTTTTATTTTTTGTGTCTCAACGCCGTTCGATACGATAAATACGTAGACAGCTATACGACACGAAAAGATCATCAAGGATTCCTAATGTACAATCGCAATGAAAGAGAGCAGTAGTTAAGACACTTGACGTAAAATTTGAGAAGAAATTTGGAAGAAATGCTGAAAATTTGTCCGACTGCAGTAAGAAAAAGAGAAATGTCCAATGGAAAACCTATTGCCCTATACTTGCCTACACCACAATAAAAACTTCCCCACGCTGTCAACGTCCGCCAATTAAACCGGTTTATGAACTAACAACGTGAACATAATAATCAATGCATGCGTAATGCAGTCCTGCTTAGCTTACACGTTATTAGTTATCATTAATAATGTACGGATATCTGTCGCCTTTCCGCCGTGCATATATAAAAATCCACTTTATCAAACGTGAAATCTTTCTCTTTTTACAAAATCAAACTCCCTGCTACATTTTCTTATTAAAAAATTAATTAATTAATTCCACATTATGATTACACTATAAGGTTACAGTAACATTGACCCTTTATTATGACTGCCAATGTCTTTTGTAAATGTTAAAAAAGGGAAAGTGTGGTTACCATAGGGATTATGCCCATGCGACTTTAGAGGCTGCTGAGCATGTGAATGAGTTCCTGCGGTCTCGTAAAAAGTATTCCAAGGATTCTGCTTGTGACTCACGGAGGACACTGCCCAAGCCGGATTTCCGTACCAACCCCCATTATGAGGTTGCTTGTACTCCGCGGGTTGCTTCCGGAACTTGGAAATGAATGTACCAGGGATGGTGCTGATTTTACTCCAAATGGACGGACTTGCGCGGATCGGGATGTGGAATTTCTGCTCATGATGATTATACAAATGGTAGTGATTTGAGGGGGTGGTCCAGCCCCAGCCATAGGTGGGAGCAGCTGTCCAGCCCACCGTTGCCGCCGGAGCTGACCAGCCCGCTGGTGCTCCGTGGTAAATGTAGGACGGCTTGCCATGTGGGAACACATGATGCGCGACTACGGGTTTCTTTTTATTCAAGTATTTATGCGCCGCACTCAGCGCGCTGTAACCCCCGAATAGTGTCCCGCCGAAGAATCCCACCCCTTGACCGAGCATGAAGCTTCCGAGGGCAAGGGGCATTCCGAAAAATAATGCGCCTTTGAGAGCAATGATTTTCAGGAGTAGTAGAAGGATTATACCGCCTTCTGCGTTGTAAGTAAACACTGCCAGGAAAATCCCGATGGCCGCGTAGAGCTTGAATAAATTCATTTTTTGTAGAAATAATGATAATTAATTCCCGAAAATAATTTCCAGTGTATTTTTTAAATTAATCCTGAAAATTAATTCCGCGCACTTATTGTTAAAGATTTTTTTCGCAGAACACAGAAGATTAAGCTCCAAATGTACTAAATTGTTAATTTCCAAATTTTGGGCGAAAACGATGTCCACAAATGTTTAAATTCTTGTTGCACTTTTAATCGCAATATTCCTCAAACAGTCAGAATAAAGAAGAGAATTTTATTTTAACCGCTTTTATTTTCATTGATTTCAGTCTCCATTATATATAGATTGCCGCCCCCAGAAAATAGACATTTTTTTAAAAGAAAATGTCATCAATGGTCCCCAACAGTCAAGCACAATTGAATGAGTAAAGATAGGAAACGAGACGAAAATTCCACAAATATATCACAATTTACCAAGAAAAAAATGGGAAATTATTCCTGTATACAGGAAATGTCACACAAATTTAAGGAGTAATTTATTTTTGTATTTAAATCCCCCCAAAAAATATTCAATATATAACCCAACAATTAACAGGAAATGAAATTTGGCCCGAATTTAAAGTATATTTCTCCGCTCCTGATGACACACACCACATGCATCCTCCTCAGCCCTCACAAGATTCCTGAATGAATTGAAATCGAAAGTTGCTTCACCATGTTATCACTATGTGATTTTCTTCCTTTCAACACGCCAGACTCTATAATATCTTTCCAAGAAGAGTATATAAGTCAGTAAGTTTCACTTATTATATTGTGGACGACGAAGTCGACGATACATGATGATGGCCAAGACGACGACGAGAGGATTTAATAAAAGGGACTGGTTGTAAGCTTTTTGAACGAGGATGGAAATAATACAGAGAGGTACATACATTGCATATGGGGATATCTGTATATGTATTTTCTTTGGAAAGAGAGAGACAGAGAATAAGAGAGAAACGAAAAGGATGAGGAGAGGAACTGCAGGGAAGTCGAAAGATTTTTTAATGTTAATGTTCGCACTTGTGTGCATATGAGCTCACCTGTAAAGTCGTAAGTAATATTGTTATATGTTCATATATAACGATAATAAGTATTTACATTCAGGTAGAGGAATTTATTAGTCAGGAGCATCAGCAGTAGCAACGAGAGAGAGAGAGAGAGATGTTAAGGGAAAAAGTAGCCATTATAATAAAGAGTTATAGTATGGGTTACTATAGTAGCAGTAGAGACATTACAGCAGTTAAAAGAGACTTGACTTCCACAAATCAATGTCAGGGACGTAGGATTTTGCAGAGGTTGGGAGAGGATATAGAAATAAAATAAAATATAGTATGTATAATACCGCGTGATTAAAAGACTTTCACTTAAATGCTCCCTGCATGTTCTCATATGTTCCTCTTGTCTCAAAGATACTTAATACATATTATTTAGTGTGGTGTAAAAGGTTAAATTATAAAAAAATAGTGATGCTCTGAGTATAGGTAAAGTACCTATGGTTTGGGGTGTAATAACTAATAGCAAGAGGGGTTTGTGTATGTATTTATTATATATTATAGCTTTTTTTTGTAAAGTAAAGCATATGGAAGAGATTATTACTACGATGGTTATGACGTGATCAACTCTTACTTTAAGAGTTGTTTGTATTTTTTTTATTCTCTATATAAAAATTATCTATGCCTCGTGTGTGTGTACGTCTTATTATTTGTCTTTAATATACAAGAGCAACGTTTGCAAATTGTTGGGTTCATGTTTCTTTTAAGTTGTGTATATACACATGTGTAGGTATGATGTATATTATAGTAAATAAGCGGTTAATACTTAAGTTCTATATATTGTAGTTATAGGGAGTTGTACGATGTGCTACAGTATTCTCTTTAAGTCTTTATTCAAAGTTTAAATGGCTTTTCCCGTTAGCCTCACGCTTTTTTGGCGCTGGGTGCCCCGTTATCTATGCAGCCCCCTTAAATAAGAATTTGTATACCTTTATTTTGTTTCGAATTTTAAAATGAATTTGACGAAATAATTATATTTTTAATTTTCAATTACGTAGTAGCTTGATGGAATTAATTGAACACGGCTCATCATTTCTATTTTGTATTACCGTTTCTTTGTCAGAAGTCCCCTACTAATCTATTTCGTACCTGCTGGCGTTACTCTTTCAAAAATATTTAGCGGCGTGAAAATTCACAGTTTATTCTATTTAAAATAATAATATTAAAATTAAAAAAATATTTTCAAATGTCTAATCCATGGTTACAAGAATTTGTCTGTAAGAAGAAATGTGCTTTACAAATAGTTCTGCAAAATATGAAACCAAGATTTTAATAACTAACAAGTAAAGCCATTGGCTGCGCCAATGTACACATTAAGGTTCGTGGTCGTGGGTGTGATGAATTGGCCAATGCTGTACATATTCAATTTCCATTTTAAAAGTTTTAAGGCAACAAATATTACATTCGTGCGGGTACACAAAAAATCACGTATCGTAAATAATATTATTGTAATAATGTCTCTTAAATCATCATAAATTAGCTTCTATGACAAAGATTTCTGTGCAGAAGTAATAACAGTTAAAATTACTACAAAAAGCTTTGCAAATTGTGTTTTGCAAAAGAAAGAATCAGTTAATTTGACACAGCGTCACACTCTAATTTAATAGTTATTTAATGTATGTACGTTGATACTCTACCAATTGACCAAGCTATCGTTGCTTCTATGTAATCTATTTTATTCTCTATTGGTTGCTAAAGCTTGAAATACGGCGCTGATTAGTCCAATAAGTATTAAACTGCTAACA
>JAQGAK010005559.1:0-10033 GCA_034696945.1 Lipothrix lubbocki | reverse complement strand
GAATTTTATATAAGCTCCTTTTCGTATTGTGTCAAAATCATATAAGCTCCTTTTGTAGTTAGTCCGACGATATGTTAAATTTATTTCGAAAGCAATAACAACAATAAATATTATATTTGAAAAATAAAATCAATAATTAAATCAAAAATTAACTTAAAATTTTAAATTGCAATATGGCTCCTTGAAAATGTTCGGAGCCCTAAAATGTAAACGTTCATGTTTTAGAATAATCATTTACTACTCAAGTACGTAGAAGCACTTACATAATTTATTTCTTCAATGTAAAATAAGTAACCACAATCCTAGCAAGTCTAGTTTAGTGCTAATTGCAAATTACACACCACAATTAAATTCAGTACGTTCGCCCATTTGTAAAAATTACGAAAATCAATTAAACAGCTTTTTCAGCGCCCGTTATGGAACTTTTCTTTCTTGTTCAAGCAATTTATTTTCCCCAATGTTGAACATATACTCATGTTAAACATATTTCAACCTAATGATGGTAATGGTTATAATCAGATGACTTTCAAGGACTTACCTACAGACACACAATTATTGGCTGAAGGCCACCTGTATTGCTCATTAATTTCTATTTGGTCTGCAATCATGTCAAATATTTTGCGTGAGGATATATAGATTTTTCGATATTTTAGCCCTTCTGCAAATTTAGCCCCCAATGTCAAAATGTTTTTCATATGTCGTAAATTATATTTGTCTGGATTATCCAACAAAGGAAAGGCAATCCAGAAATACGATTTCATTACTAACCTGAAGGTCATACATCCATTAATCGAAGGCCACATATGGATTGTACAATTTCGTAACTTTACAAGATCCCACGCTTCCACGTTTTGAACAATAAAGCTCAAGTCGAAAACAACTTCAAGGGTAAATGGTGGTAGATCGATTAAGATCCAGGATAGTTAACATCGTAGAAAACATATGTCAAATGGAGAATACATATGATTTCCTATACCGACAGGAGCCAAATAGAAATCAATTATTTTAAATTAGCCATATTCCTTTGTCTTTCATAAGTTTAACACTAGTCTCGCGAGGTATAAAAGGGCCAATTTTTTAAGCTTAGACATCACAGACTACAACCTTACCAAACACTTCATTACTGCAAGCAAGATTCGTTTCCGACCGCAGCCGTACCATGCATTCCAAGTGAGTAATTACATACATAATTGTATTATTTACATTTATTTTCTAAATTTTGTTAAAAATTTTTCCATTTTTTTCCGATTCTTTTCTTCATTGCTTTTCTTGAATTGATCTTTTTAATTCTTTTTCCGATTTAAAAAAATTATTTTCTTGATTTTAAAATTTGTTTTCTTGAACTTTTTTTAAAATTTTTTTTCCTTAACTTTTTTTAAATTTTTTTTCTTAAACTTTTTTTTAAAATTTCTTTTCTTGAATTTTTCTTTCTTAAATTTCGTTAATTAATTTTTTCTTTTTTAAATTTCTTTAATTAAATTCTTCTTCCACGTAATCCGTTTTGAAAATCATGAATGAATTCTTTAATTAAGTTTTTCCTTCTTAAATGTCTTTAATTCAATTTTGTTTAAAAATTATTTGATTTAATTTCTGAAATTTTCAAGGTGTGTACAATATTTTCTGTTCCGATTTACAAGATAAATAAAGAATTATTAAATTTTTAGGAATTTACTGTATGTTGCCCTGTTTTTGGCGGTGGTGACTGTGACTTTTGCCCAAGAAGGAACTGATAATCTACAGGCTGATAAAAGATACCTGAAAGTAAGCCCATTTGAAAAAATAATTGATGACGCTTCATTTAGGAGTTCAAAAATTGCATAACGTGTTGGTATTAATCGCTTCGTTTTTAAAATAGTGCCATGGCGATTCTGAAATTTGCAATACCACCAATTGTTGCAACACCAATTACACTTGCCAGCCTTCCTCTCCTGCAGTGGGTACGAAGCAGTTGTATGCAGGAGAAATGCGGTGTTTGCCACCAGGTTCCGCAGGAAAGAATGTACCATTCCCTGCTAACACAGTAAGTGCTATTCATATTACATTTGAACATGAAATCGTAATCAAAATGTTGTATTAATTAATAACAATGTTCGTAATGAATTATTTTATTTTATATTTAGTGTCATCTACCGTTGGAGATTTGCAAAAATAACAAGTGCTGCTATAATGATAGAGATGGGGAGGAATATGTATGTGCGCCATACGATCCGCAATATGAGCCTCACAAGCCCGCGCTCTTCCCATGTGAATACCGTTGCGAGTACAAGGCAAATCAGACTATGCCGGTCATGCCTCAGGAAATGTGCATGGCCAACATGACAGCCTCCTCCGGTGAGTCTGACATGTAGGACTAGCAATATACTTCAAATTTCCGACTATAATTAACTATATCTATAGGAGGAATATAAATATTGCTGTGTTAATAATTACCATGTAAATGTGTAATTTCTAGAATAAAACCTTTCTAAATGCGTAAAACTTTCTTGGCATTGCATTTCAAAGCATTGCATATAATTACAGCGCATGCTCTTTATAACGGCACAACAATATAACGCTGCAAATATGAATGTTATAAAAAAGTGCTATTATAAGACTCAATGTATGGCAAGTTTATCTATAGGGAAGAGAAACTTCTGCCGTTATAAAGAATCTGCTAAATAGCAGATTCTTTATAACGGGCCACTTAGTAATTACAAAGTGGCCCGTTATAGCATGTCTCCACTATAAACAAATTGTTCACTATGAACTTTCAAAGTTTTGGGTAATTAAATCCATAAAATGTTGCAGCAAGACATTCCCACTCTCCACTCCCTTCTTATGTAGCTTCTGAAGACAAGTTACAATATGAGGAAAAGATTATGTAGTGTTTCACAAATATTTTTATCTTGCTCCCAATAATTTGACCGCTCATCTGCTACATTGATGACACTTGTACAATCAATTTAAATATTAAAATACATATCCAACAAATATCCCAGAATGCCTTCTAATCTATTTTTCATAGTATGCTATTAAAGTAATTACAAAATTAAACTTTGTGTTAAACGTATTCTGATAACAAGTAATTACATATGTGTGAAGCACAAATAGGCAAAAGCCCTCGTTAGTTTAATGGCTCGCTGGCTGTAATAAATACAGCGAGATAAAAATATACGGACTTGAGCTATAGAATGTATCTACCATATGTATAGAATGTATGTATGTATATACCAATTCCCAATGAATTACAACGGCATACATAATGATGTAGTATTTATATGTGTCCAATATTTGTCTCATGACAAGATACGAACGGGAAGATTTGGATTCTTAAAAATTATTTTCATGCCATAGGGTCATAGCACTTAAAAATATTTTCCGAAGGTTAATTCCCTAATTAATTGCTTCATTCCCCAATACATTAAATAATATAAAATGTGTAGCAGGATTCACTGTGACAGTTGAAACTGGCGGATTCAAGTGTTAGATTTGAAACTGTTGGAATTAAGAAAAAAATCACGTAGAAAAAATGTCCGTGACATTGTCAGAGAGAGAAAAAGCTTTTAAAAAGAAGAGGTTCCTATCATTTATAACAGTTTCGAACAACTTTTTGTTCAGTGGCTTTGAATACGGTAATGTGAAATACTTAATTCTATTAATTAAAAAGTATGTCTGAAATAAAAAAATATGATTTACCAAAAAAGGATTTAACAGGATTTAAAATTTATTACATGTGTACACAGTCATAATTTTACCAACCGTATGGAGATACTTGCAAACTTTAGGAGTGACAGAAGAATTTTGGCTGGGTTTCACCATCTCCAGTAATTAATTAAATTATGAACATTTGTAAATTTATAGATTTTTAAAGGAAATTTTAATTTAAAAATAAAATCCTACATTCCCGCCAAAAGTTTACAGCTTTGCAGCAGCCGTCTTCGGAGTGATTGTCGGTCGCCTAGCAGATAAATATTTCCAACACACCAAGTTTCTCGTCTTAATTTCTATTTTGTTCAGGGTGGCTGGTAATTTCCAATACATGTTCGGCATAAGCGTTTACAATGTTATGTGCGCACGATTTTTCTGCGGTAAGTTTAAAATAGTAATGCAACCACACTAAAAACTAAATTTTAAGAATTCTTTAATCAGAATTAAAAATCAACAACAAGATTTTGACAATCAAGATTTTGACAAAATACGTCAAAAATTAATATTGTTTTCCCCTGTAATTTTTTAATCTCAGGTATGGGCGCCTCAGCCGGAACAGCGCTACTAGCGGAAGTTTGCAGGACTACGACCGTAGAAGAGCGAACAATGTTCCTGTCAATCAGCAATGCAATGTTTCAGGTCGGAGTTTTGGTGGGACCGGCCCTCCAACTTCTTCTTGCTTACTTCGAATTCACAATTTTCGGGTTTCAAGTCACTCCTTTGAATGCCGCCGGACTCTTTTTGGGCTCCCTCTGGTTGTTTTTTGCCATCGCCAACATGTTTATATTTCACAATTTGTCCGTGGAATTCCAGGAAATTCAAGCAGCCAAAAAGAAGTTGAATGAGTGTGAGGGTGCAGAAGGGACTGCTTTTTTGAACGTCCAACCTGAGAGTGTTGGTGATGAAGAGAATATGAAGAGCGCTGCTGTCGCTATTGCTGACAAAAAGCGCGGGATTTACGAATTGTACCGAGAGGGTGGGATTTTTGCCTATATGCTAATGACACATACAATACACATACATATATATACAATGACAATATTTAATATTATTTCGGCTGTAATTTTGGTAATAAAGGATAAAATTTACTTGAAAATAATTATTTTGACTTAATTTTCTAGAATTTCTGTCGGATTCTTACATCGCTCTGATGTTCTTTGTCTTTGCGTTGTACTTTGCTATAATGGCGTTTGAGGTCTTACAATTAAAAATTTTTTTTTCAAATGATGCTCTCCTTAATATTATCTGCATTTAAATTTTTAATTTGAATGTTACAAAAAGTTTAATATTTTTAGACAGTGACTCCGGTCATCGTCCAAGGCTATTTTGGCCTGCAAGTAAACCAAATTACATTAATTTACATGTGCGGGGGGCTTGAAGCCATAATGACATACGTGGGAATGGCTTACATCGGAAAATTCGTGCGGGAATCGACGATGCAGATCATCGGCTGGTCCCTTATTTTCTCTGCACAGCTCTGGCTTTTCATTGTGATGCCGAATTTTGAAAATGGTGACACTGATTATAAGCTAATTGTTATAAAATGTCTAATTCAAATTAAAAAAAATTTAAATGTTTCTTATTGTTGAGTACTGAATAGAACATAAATTAATTAAAATCACGTTTATCCGTATTTAATTATTAAATAGGAATTAATTTTGATATTAAACCGTCGGTATTATGTAAAAAAAATATTTTTGAATTTAATGCTGTTTACCCGTAGGTAATCAAACGCATTTGATTTACTTTCTGGTGGGGATTTTCCTCATTTATTTCGGAGCTCCCGTGTCTCAAATCGGAAATACTGCGCTTTGCTCCAAGGTTCTTAGTCCTGAAACACAAGGTTTGGAATATATTTGTCAATAAAAATTTAAATTTTGGAATTGAGGATAATTGAGAAACAATATTTTTGTTTTGAATATTTTTTCAATAAATAATATATTTTTTAATTATTTTTATTGATTTTTAAAAATAATTCCTGATAGGACTTGGTCAAGGCCTCCGCCGCCTTATCTGCTACATTGGCCTAATTTACGGACCCATGTGGGCTGGATCCACAGTTCAAAGTCCGGTTCTCTTCCTTGGAGTCAGCATCGCTCTCATGCTTATGAATGGCGTGAGTTAACCTTTAATTTTCCATGAACTTAAATGTACAGCAGCGTCTATGTTATTTTTTTAATTCCCTTAAAAATGGAAGTGTGTTTACTGTTGATGATGATATGATGAAGGAATACAAATATGTAAAATAATAAGTATGAGACATAAATATGATTGCTTTTCAAAGGTTATGCTGGCCGTAAGCTGGAAAAGGTTGAGAGAAGTCGAGGACAAAATTAAGCGGGACTCCTCGACGATGAGCAATGGTGATAGAGCCCGTGAAAATATCGCTCCTGCTACAACTGACGACGAGTCCACTGCGCTATTGTCATCCTTGCGTTAATGAATTTGGGGTTTATTCTATAGATCGGATTAAAATTTATTGAGCTAACCAAAACTAATTCAGCTTAACTATATGTGAGAGATTGAACGTGCCGTATGATCTCATATGCTTATGTATGAGTACCTGGAATTGATTAAAACCTATGGATATCATGTGCTTAGCTACAGGTGTTATCACAATGACAAACGCCATCTATTTTCAAGTCAGTAAAGCGCTTGTGATTATTTGTTTGGGTAGCAAGTGGCCGGTTGCACTACAGTGAAAGGACATATGTACATGCATTGCTGTTGACGTACTGAACACGGCACTACGCAACATCATGCACAAGACACGCCTATATAGCCCAGTATAATGCAGAAATTGTCAAAATTTCAAATGCTCAACTTTTTTGGTTGACCTGACGACCCTGAATTTCAATAGGCATCATACTTGACCCCTTGTCTACAAGTCTGCCAAAGTTTATATTTCTGCCACAATTATTTCGAGAGATATCCTGTTTGCGGACCTACATGCTAACGGACTAACGGACACAAACAATCGATTTAATTGTCCCCCTTCCTACGGAGGAAGCCTAAAAAGAACGTTGGAAGGACTCTCCAACGTAGTTTGCGTTTTAACTTTGAAGACGAAGCATTGCACACACTAGAATGTACTCTACGGACTTTCTCTGAGATTATCTTATGGAATTTCTAATTTTAATTTTTCCTTCTATCGAAATGTATCCTGATGTAATACTCTATAAAGGGATCCTTCCGACATATTCCCTCCAGTTACATTCACTCGGTATATAATACCTCCTACATAATTCCTCCCAACGAGGAGATTTTCCCTCGGATTTATTGTTCACATGTTGCAAAAAGAATTTAATTTAAGCAGCACAGTTTCCATGACAATATTGTACTTATGTGTACAGCTTATAATTAACAACTTACAAGGAAATATTTCGATGGGGGTCACTCGCTAGGACTATGAAACTTTGTGTGTTTGTTAAGAAAATTTTGCTGAACAAGAGCATGTTTTTGGTTTTTCCCACTTTTTTGTTTCTTGTTAGATATAGGGTTCCAAAGGTGCTAAAATCAACAAGCTTTATTAGAAAAAAATTCGTTTTGGGGGCATAATGTCCAAACCGACAGCGACAGAGCAATGTATGATGGCTCATTTTAAAGGTAATTAAAATACAAATCTAACAAGCCAACAATATCCGAAATCGAAGGTGGATTACCTAAGTTATGATCAAATAACGATGAGTTAAAGTACAAATTTAGTACATAATTTGCTATTGTATAATACATAGAAAGGTAGTAAATTCAAGGGTAGAAAAAGAATCGCAGCATATTATTTAACATTTGTGGGGGGAAAATAAAATAAAATAGAGGAAACCAACCCGATTCTCCAGATGATCAGTGGTGGCAAACGAGTAAATTTTCCGCTCAGTCATTTTTTTGTCTTTAGCGTGAGGTCTGCTGCGTCTGTTTCGGAGACTGGTAAAAATGGGAACACAGCAGCATCCCCCCAAATGAACTCTTAGCAACTCAATGTCAGCAAAAGTGTAGGGTTACAACCTCATACACTCGAATCACATTTTTTCAATGCTTCACGATCACAACAAAGAAGGTACGTACATTTTCAAGTACACATTATTATCATTATCCTCACTATGCCTATATTATGTAATGTAATTATTATAATTACAGTATGACTTGTATAGCTAATTCTAACTCTGGAAGAAGATTATACTACCTATAGTAAATCACTGTAAATACTTATATATGGAATAATTTAACAAACAAACTCTCACTCTTGGCTGAGCCAAGGACTGGAAAGTTGACACAGTCAGCAGTGACACATCACAGATATAGTAATTATTATGTTTACACTTGTACACACACACACAACCCTGTTGTATTATACTTCAGCCGAAAAATACTGACCTCTACTACTTATAACACTTCATTTACCCCTTTCTATATCTCTCCCTAAACATAATATCCCGAGTATTTATAAGTATTTTCTAAAAGTATACATCTGCAATAACTCGATGACTTGGCCAACTAATAACTTGCGTCAGGAAAAGGAAACTTTCATCCCACATTTATATTTTGTCTACTCCTCGAAACCTTGGTTACACTTCATAGCGAATGCGAAAACGGATCCAGAAACTAATCAAGTTGGTGTGAGAAAACAACAACAATACAGTGGAGTCAGAGAAAACTTTTTTTCAAAAACAAAAAAAACTGGAGCTTCCTTGATTAATTCTCGGCGGCAGCGGTGGTGGGGAAACTCCTCTTGGTAAATTGTATGAAAGACAGGGAATTTGATGCTGGCAGCGCGCGGAAGGTTGTTACAAGACGGAATGTACAGGGAGACAAGGAGTAACAAGTGGCTTAAGGAAGGAGAAAGACCCAAGTCAGCAGAGCACCAGGTAAACATTGACTGAATGATGAATGGTCCTGGTTAAAAAAGCCATATAAGCTGTGCGGAACAAGGGAGTAAAAACTAGAGGCAAAAGTGCGCATCTCTCTCTCTCTCTCTCACTCTGCTTCTCGCTTACCACCCAAACTTCTCGCGTTCCTTGAATCACACAGAACAGACAGCGAAAACTACATACTATATATAGGTAAATGCTATTTCGGAACATATCCTAACTTCAAAATACATTTTGAACCCTCATACATATGTATATCTATTATCTATCTACCTAATTCAACATGTGAAATATCTGTGCTGACATATTATATATCAGAACCGTGTCCTCCCAACCATGTGTGTGTGTGTCTTTTGGAGTTTCGATGATAGTTGATTAAGTGGTGTACGTCTACTTCACCAAGAGCTAATAACTTAACCATGTACATACATATGTCTGTACTCTGTACTCTGTGGGAGCAGAGTCGCCTCTCACATTTCCTTTACTTTTATCGGACTTTCTCCACACACTCACACATACATACATAAGTCGGAGAAAAACAGAATAGGAACTTTCACAATCATTTTCCGTCTCTTTCTCTGTCCCTGTTCTCGCTATTTTTCACATCCCGTCACCATAGCATCCAATTCACCACACAGCTAGTAGCTCCTTTAACTGACAAAATAACCATAGAGGTAACTGGACACGGTGGATTTACAAAGTAAACCCCAAGGAAATGAGCCTCTCAAAAGGTAATCATTCGAGTGGCCGTTGCATCTTACAACTATAAGTCCATGCTGGTGTATTGGAGCTTGTATGACCGGGCGGCCGCCTAAGAAACCAACTAACTGGCCAGCTGGTAAATAAATATCCTCTTGTGGTCAAACAAAGCATGTTCATACATGTACAAAGCTCCCAAGCATGCAGACGAGTAGATCAGAGGGCTCTTGAGAGAAAATGAAAGCCCTAGTCTTTTGATATTTTATCAACGGAACGGACATGCAAGCCGTTAACAAATCTCCACATTTGTCTTGCCAACACATAAATGCCGATGGAAATCCTGCCATCCCTCTTAAATAAGCTCTCTCTCTCTCTCTCTCTCTTTAGAGCTGAATCCTCTCCTCAGCAACAAGTGCATACAGTCAAGTTGGAATATATATGCACACACTTATTCCATATGTGTGCGCCTCCAAGGAGAAATATTTTCAGCTGTGAGAAATCGATGAGAATGCTCGTCAAAAAGGGAATACTAGTAGAGTAATATCCATACACACAACATCTAATTTGATATTGTAATATATACAGGAGTTTGAAGTTAGTATAACAGAAATCAAAGTGTTCTAATGGATTTCTCTCCAATTCCCACCCCAGAACAGATAATTCACTCCCAAATCCGAGAATCAAGACGTGCATCTGTAAACTGGTATATAAGGGAGTTTCGGGCACTAAGCGACAGTAGAAAATGTAGCCACAATGAAGGTAGCACGCAAAGGTGTCCCTGT
>JAQGAK010005558.1:0-10033 GCA_034696945.1 Lipothrix lubbocki | reverse complement strand
TTACGCCAGAATTCGAATTAATCGGTATTGGAATTTGAATTTACCTTTTCGGATACATCGGAATTGGAATCAGAATCTGAAAAATTGAAAACACAGAATTTTAATTCGAATCGGAATTCAAATTTTTCCGATTTTGCAGCCTTGGTTTAAATGTTGGTAAAAAACGTAAAAATGGGCATTTTTGACCCAATAACAGAAAAGCTACGGCCAAAAGAAAATTACGACTTTAAAGTAAATTTCACGGCGTATCAGAATTACCCCCCCCCAGAACAAGGTCTGCGAATTAGTTTTTTTGGAACAAAATAAAATGTCAAAATTTTGAGTTTTCCCTCTAAAATCTATTCAAAATTTTGAAAGTTTGGCAAATTTATTAGGCAAGTGTAGGCAAAAATATGTTTTTACGATTTAAGGACGTTTCGATTGACGTCTACGTCTTTCTACGTTTACTACTACAGATTTTGGAAAATCCGGTGTTTTTAGAAACAGCGCTAGCGCCCCTCATAAGTTTGTATTGTCTGTTAACACGAAAACTAGTAAACGGATCAACCGATTCTCCTGAAAATTTGTGTACATAGTCCCCAGGCATAGAGCGTGGAAGTTCGGAGTTTAGCCAAATCCATTCAACCGTTTCGGAGTTACCCAAGTATTTGAAAACAGTTTTGCTGAAATTAGGTGTAGATAGTCCCCAGGCATAGGGCTTGGACTACGTCAAATTTAAACCGAATCAGTCGAACAGTTTCTGAGTTACCCGGGTATTTGAAATATTTAACCCAAATTTCCCTTAAACCTGGTGTGTTAATAGTCCCCAGATCATAAGGCTTGGCTGAATTCAAAACTAATAATTGAATAAACAAACAAGCAGTTGTTACAAAAATGGATAAAAATGGGGAAATGAAATGATTTATATTTAAGCACTGATTTGAAGCCTGGGTAACTGCGATAACGCAGCCCTTTCGCTCGAGCACCCTGTCAGGGGTGCCATAAATTGTTGCGAAGCGGCGATTATTTATAGGACATAGAAATAATAGTACTAGAAATATGATTATGACGCGCCTTTATTATGGCGGTATGTTTTAAATTTTTAGGTTAAAATGTCCATTTTTAGCCCGGTACTCACAACCTACGACTAAAATAAAATTTTTGGAATTTTGGAAAAATCGTACCTTTTTTATAGAAGAAAAAAGAAATTATTTTTTCCAACCTTCTATAAAAAAATAAATTATGTATTTAATTTATTTAATTTATTTAAAATTTTATTTTACATAATTTATAAAATAATAAAATTTTATTTTATTTATTTTAAATAATTTATAAAATATTAAAATTTTATTTTATTATAAATAATTTATAAAATATTAAAATTTTATTTTATTTATTTTAAATAATTTATGAAATATTAAAAGTTAATTTTATTTATTTTAAATAATTTATAAATATTAAAAGTTTATTTTATTTTATTATAGTATATATTTTATTTTATTACAAAATTATTTTAAGAAATATGCCCAGATAAAAAATTCAATATATTTTCAATGCATTGGAGAGTCAGGTTGACCAAGACTCAAAGAGCATAAAGGTCATGTAAGAAGACGAGAATACAAAGGATCGGCAATCGTTCGCCACTTGACAATAAACAGAAATCACACAAGCGATTGGGAAAATTCACGAATCGTAGAACGAAAACATTTTTGAGAAACATAAAAGTAAGTCTGGCGATAAAACAGTCAACAGCTCCGGTAATGAACATCAAATTGAAAACCTCGTATTCCATTTATTTCGAAAAAAATGATTGATATTTAATTTACCAAATTTTAAAGTTTTATTGTAATCATTTTATTTAAATTATTTTATTACAATTTATAAAATATTTAAATATTATTTTATTTGTATTGTTTTAATTTACTTTATTTTAATTTACAAAATATTACAATTTAATTTATTTTAATTTATAAAATATTAAAACTTTATTTTAGTTGTTTTACTTTAATTTATAAACTATTAAAATTTTAATAATCATTTTTCGAAATAACAGATGGATTAGAATTGATTTGCCAAGCTTCACACAGTCTGATTATCTTCAGGGCGAGATTACAAATCTCAGCTCCGCCGACATTTGTGCGCTTTTTTCCAAAAGCTATGTGCGGAGGGGTCGCTCCGCGATAGCATAGCAATTATTGAATTTTTTAAAGCGATGGGAATAGTATTTTAATTGTGTTTTACAATTACAATCAAGAGATAGTAACAATAATTGTCTCTAATCCATCTAAGCAACCGTTCATCCATTTGTCGATTTCTACTCCATTGTGAGATCGTCCGGACCATCCAAAATATAATACAATCCTATATAAATATATTTTTCTTATATAAATTCATAATATAATCGTCCTTTTACACTGGACTCTCTCTATAAGAACTCTCTATATAAGAGAACTCTCCCTATAGTGTCACTTTTAAGCCCGCCCTACACATTTTGCATGGTTTTGACCCTCCAAATACGGGACTTCTTTATAGTGGATATTTCTCTATAGTGGCACAAAATACCACGCATATGGAGCCTTTAGCTCTCTCCATAGTATCTTTTCGACAAAAATGTATTTAAAATTGTTGAAATACGTATAAATTGACTGGTATATTATGGTAAATATAATATTGTGTATTTATATTGTTTTAAATTAACAAGAAAATTGTGTTGACGCTACATTTTGTACATGTAATATTAATTAAATATGTTACTTTTAGAATATCAATGTAGGAATTATTATGAATAAATTATTAATTAACGTATTATGTTATAACTAATATTGTATTTATATCCGAAATAGACCAATATTGTTAATTGTCATAGTACATTATCAGTTAAGATTTAGTTATATCTTCAGTTTTTTTGTATTACAAATATTTTAAGTTCAGGCTTATTTTTTTTAATATTTTGGTTGCACATGGTTGTGAAAAATCCAGTTGGACAATGTTATAATGTTAAAAGGTCCGAAAAAGGAATTCGTTTCAAAGAACGTGGGATAACATTGCAGTTATCCACACGGTATTAAAGATGATCTAACTATTTGATTGTAAAACATGTAGTAACCAAACAAATCCACAAATTGAAGTAATTTGGGTGATATTCTATATAAGGGACTCTCTCTATAGTAGCACTTTTGGGCTGATTTATAGTGATCCCTTATAGAGTGAGTCCAGTGTATTTGGTTACTCTGCGTGTACATTCTTCACGTGTACCAGCAAAAGTTGTTTTGTTCTAGCTTTGTACTCGCATTGCTTACAATTGAACTGTTGAAGATTGTGCGTACTCCTTTTGTGTGCCTGAAGATTATTTTTACTTGTCGATTTATATTGGCATGCATCACATTGATATTTATACTCCTTTTTATGTTTGGATTCTAAGTGTGTCTTTAAATGCTGTTTTGTTGCTGTGGTGTAGTTACATAATTCGCAACTTAATGTATTGGCGCTAGCCTTGTGCGCATAAAATTTGTGACTTGATAATGATGATTTATTCACGGCTTTATATTCACATAAACCACAATTGTAAATGTCGTATAAATCCTGGTGATTCCTGATCAAGTGATTTTTCAAGTGTGAATTCCAATAAGTTGTGTATTTGCAATATTTGCACGGTAGTACGATTGATTTCGGTTTGACCATCTTGCAAATGTTTGTCCAACCAACTGGGATTCTTATTTATATCCTTAATGGCACAAATCACATGTATAGATATATACGAACATCCAAAGTAAAAGAAAATCAGTTATTATAGTTTCTAACAAGTCACAAATAAAAAAAATAAAAGTTTGCTGCTTACAACGTATTTAATAATTTTTTGGTTGATTCTGTCCAAAAAAAATTTGATTTGACGTTTTAAATTGCATCCGTAATTCTCACATGCAAATAAAAATGGATTTTCATGGAAACAAAATTGCATGTTTGTACATATACAAATGTTCACTTTTGCTTTATAGAATTAGGTTAGCTATGCAATTCTGATTACGCGATGTCGGATAAGATAAATGTTGTAGAAATCAACTAATTCTGAAATTTAAAAGCATGAATTACGATCTGTTTTGAGCAATATGAAAACATGTTTGCCTAATTTAGAACTTGTCACTTTTAAAAATCCTTGCTGATTTTGGAATATTTATTAGAAACAATTCTTTGTTCAAGCACTAATGTCTATGGCAATTTGAATCAATAGTCGTAACTTGTTGCTGGGTAAGATACTTCAATTTCTTCGATAGTTTTTGTCGATTTCAAAAGCTAAAGTGACTATTGCAAAAATTGCTGACTCAAACCTAAAAGAAGCTACGAGCAAGGCCAAAAGAGGAGAGTGTGAGTTTACAGTTGAGAATAGGACTGGAGTATTGTGTGTTATTCGCGAGGGTGAAACTCTACGAGGCTACGTGTGCAGCTGCTGCTGCAATAATGCTTACGCTTAGCTAATCAACCGCCTCATTTTGCAGATTTTAACTCTTGCTCTGGTGCGTAGATAACGTGTGCCGTTGCTACTGCAAAAAACAGCAACGTACATATGTACTCACGTGAGCTTGTCATCGTCGGCATTCGGCAATCACTCGGCAGAAAGTCTACTCCAAAATATTTCTGTTTCTTCATTCATAAAGTGTATGTATAAATTTATGATTTAATAATTATTTTTTCAAAATTATTAAATGTCTCTTATATATGAAACGTATATCGTATAAGTATGTTGATATTTTTGACAAAAAGCAATACGGTTTGAAATTTTGGCTATAGGTTCAATTTTAACTATTATTCGACAATAATTATCTATATATACAATCTTTGTATTATATATCAATGCCAATCGAGGGCTAATTTATTAAGCGCTTGGGACTTACCCATCACGCCAAAAGATTATCAACATTGCGATACATAGGTTACAACAATACACCTCCAAATACTACTGACCCGTATGGGAAGATTTAACAGCATTCGTACCCTTTGATGTACAGCTTAAAGTAACGTAGTAATAACAACATTAAATAGCTACATATCTTGTTAGAATTGAGTCTCAAAAATACCTTCTAAACATTATACATAGAAGATTATAGAAATAACAACAATAATTATACATATTCGTAGAGACAGGACCAAATGAGCAAATATCAAACAGTATTTACCGTGCAATATAATATTATTATATATAAGTACAAGATTAGGAAGAGTATAAAATACCAGAACAAGTTTACACTTTTACAGTACTAGAAACTTGACTCTGATAATTATTTGTAATCGTTACGTAGTACAATTTGCACAATAGACATTTTCAGTTCATTTAAATTCACTCAGATTGTTCATTTAATATTTCCCGCCATCCATGTGTCCAGTGTAAAGCCGGGTTCGCAAGGGAATTAATAAAGAAACACTAAACATTCTTCTTCAACCTGCACTGTCCTTGCTCCTTAGAATTTTCCAATAAGAAAATTGACGACTTTCAGGGCTGAGCTTCTCAATAATTGTTGTATTATTGTATGTTGTGTTGAGAGAATGTATTTGAGTGTCCAGCATAGGTCGTAAAATGTGCGTGGCCCCTTGTGAGTTAAATCCTAATTCCCAAAATTTCGACGTTGGAGTCCTCCCACTGTTGCAAAAGTCGGATCGGCATACTTTCCCCACTGTCCCGTTGGCTGCTAACATGGGTAACTTCTCCGGAAACCAGTCTTCCTTGTCATCATCACTCGTCTCCACAGCGAAGAAGTCCCCTCCTTCCGGCTTCAAATATTCAATTAATTCGCTCAAGTCGGCTTGAATACGGTCCAACAATACCAACGTGTCGTTCAGATTGTCTTGCAGGCACTCAAAATGTTCCATGTTGAATTTGCAATTATTTTAGAATATTACCACCCGGGCAAAATTAAATACGGGTTGTATAAACACGAGTGGATTGTACTGTGTATGTATACACTAGTAAACTTACGTAAAAAGCAAATTTATAAAAATGGCTGAACGACCACGAGGAAGCACGTTTAAAGGAGAATTGTATAGAAATACTTATCAAGATCTAAAGAATGCCGATAAGATAAGACAGGAAACTTTTCCTATGTCCTGTCTCTACGAACACTAAATTGAGACTGGAAGAGAAGTTATATAGTATAGCACTAGCTTTAAGCCCGTGCTCCACGCGGGAAAAAACACGATGATTGGTCGTTATGTTTGTCACATGCACCAAATTCAAACTGTTCTGGGAATGCACGCAAAGATTTTAATGCGCACATAACAATCCGGAGGATTCATCAAATTAGCATGGCATAAACATAGTAACATTGACGTAGTTTATTAAAGGTATGGTAACAATTTAATGAAATTCAAAATACATACCTACATATAAATATATGCGAGATTATATATGCCATCATAAATACATCGTTTAAAACTGTAGTTAGTCGGAACGTATAGTTCTGATGAGGATAAGGAAATAAACCAGAAGTGTTTTGATTGTCCGTAACAAATTTAAACAAGAGTTTAGCAGGGGTTTTATGACCATTTTTGTAAAACGTAAAACACATTTCTTCCTCTTAATTGCTGGGCATTAATGTATTGTCTATTCTACCCCTAGAATGATTCTGAATTTATCGTACAACTATTTACTATCTATTTACTTTCCACAAAATTGAACCTCTATGTAGGAAATGACTTTATTTACTCAAGATATGAAATGTCGTGTTGCTTTGCTGCGTTAAAAAAACTCTTTTCTTAAACAACGGAAGTTTAAGATTGAATGCTTACAGTTTCGAATACGTAAATCATTTCTTAAGTAAACATCTACATAACTTTGTCATATGCCTCAATGTTCCTTTTTAATCACGACATCATTTATAAGTCGTCAAAAAAAACCGGACGAAACGGCTTTTTCAGAATGTTTGGGAGTCGGCCGTATATTTACGCTACAAGCTTTTCAATCGTGTATTTCATTCTTCTGTTCCCGCTTCCGTTCAAAAGTTATGTGAGTGACATGTTTGTGACAGAAATACCAAATCCTAGATATGCTTCACTCGTAGTAAAAATGCAGCAGGTGGCTTTTCCTCATAAAAGGGAGTCACAGATGAAGGAAGACTGGGGACTTGCAATAAACGGGCACCTCCAGAGCTATCTGCAGAAATCTAACGTTGGTCTGAAACAACAGTCGTGAAAAGTCTTCCTACTTCAGATATTTTTGTAGCAACTGTTGTTAAAGTCCACCTGTTTTAGTAGCTCGGCGACTAATCTAGTTTTGCTGCTGTTAAACTCTTGCCTGATTTCGCCTGCAGAAATCTAAAGTTTTACAACGCGCCCAATATACGCATATATGCCTGAAGGCCTTGTTTTAAATAAAATAATTATTGAAATTTACTTTACTATTTTATTGTAAATAAAGTACATAATAGCATTTAATTAGTTAGATAACCTAGTTTTGTTAATTTATTTGATGCAATTGCGGCTTACGCTTGCTGACAAATATCCTAATTTTGATGGCATTTTTTTTGGAGTTTTTCCCCTTTTTAGTGGAGAAACTATTGAAATGATCATTGCGTCACGTGTAAATACATTTACATTTGTGTGCAATAATAACTGCCAGACGATACAGTATTATGATTATTAACCTACCTTTATGGCACATTTTGAAGTGCTGGAGAGGAGTAAAAATATTGTGGTAGTAAATTAATTTATTCAGCAATGTAATAAGGGTTAAAAAATCAGAGTAATGAAAAACTAGATTTTTCTCTGATTTTCTGATACCAATCTCATATTTACTCCAATTTGCCGCCTAATGAGCCACACCCATTTGTTTTACATGCATGTATAATTATACATAAAAACCGGACACTTTCCCGAGTTCGTTTCATAAGAAGCTTTTCGCAAATAGGTATTTCATATGCTGAACTTTCGAATTGATTTTACAATTAAGTTTAGTTTTTTCTGGTCCTAAAACCAAAAATATCAGTAGGCGATTTATTATTAATTAGAGAATTAGAGGAATTATTTAATTGTGAGAGTTCTGTCTTGTGTATTTATTCAGTGTAATAATTCCGAGGAGAATTCCGTTGTAATAAATTGTAGTGAGTTATTAGGTGTGCAGGAGTTAGGTATTATTTAATTTTAATTTAATTAATTTAGTTAGTTATTTTCTGTGAATTCGGAAGCAGAGTTTTCCCTCACGAAGAAATCATTCAAGTTCAGCTGCATACTTGTTTCTCAAACTAGTTCCTTATTTTGCAAGAATTTCTCGACGAGGTCCAACATCCATTCCGGTTGATCCCGAATGGCAAAGTTCCCAGCATTGCGGACTACGGCAAAGGAAAAGTTGTCCGTGGATTTTGTGTACCCAGCGACGTCATTATTGACCTTCCAGATTTTCCTTGGAGTTTTAGCATAGCTGTCGGCGCCCTTCCATTTGAGATTTTTAATGGCGTCCGCCACGCTGTCTGCCGTGACAAAAATGTCGAATTGGGGCGCATAAAGAAGAACTCGCATGCCCCTGTCCAGCATTTCCTTAAGCGCGTCACCATGGGAACCAACGATCTCCTTGGCAAAGTGTGTGAAAACTTCGACGTTGACGTCGGAAAATTGATGAAGCCCGACGTGCAAGTAACTGTGGACTTCTTTGCTGTCGATGAATTTCTGGAATTGAGCATCCCCAGTGAAATCGTCCGCCCGGAGGGCGCTTCGGCATTCTTTGAAGCCTGAGAATTTAGCAAACAAGGAGTTTGGACCGATGATTGTAGACAGACCGAGCTGTGAACCTTCATTAACCTTCCCTTCTTTAATTAGGTTAATAGCCTTCACTATAGTGTCGTCTAAAGTTTTCCTTTGGTCCTCATCAACAAGTCCGAGATTGTACAAAAAATTTGCTCGGAACATGTTCTGCTTTATGTCGATGAAAGGTGAGCCGACGATGAATCCCTTGAGATTAATTTTCACATCGCTGTTGGCATTCGAGGTATCAATGTGCTTGGCGATGTACGGAATGAAAGAAGCTAAACGGGAAATTAATAGAAAATTTAAATTGTAAATAATTCTTATAATTAATTGTTTTTATAATAATTATTATTAATTATTATTTATAATTATTATTTATAATTATCATTTAAAATTATTATTTATAATAAATATTTATTATTATCATTTATAATAAATATTTATTATTATCATTTAAAATTATTATTTATTATTATCATTTAAAATTATTATTTATTATTATCATTTAAAATTATTATTGATTATTATCATTTAAAATTATTATTTATTATTATCATTTAAAATTATTATTTATTATTATCATTGAAAATTATTATTTATTATTATCATTGAAAATTATTATTTATTATTATCATTTAAAATTATTATTTATTATTATTGAAAAATATTATTTAAAAGCTTTACTTAAATTTTTTATTTGGAATTATTGTTATAACCAGAAAGTTTCGTACCAGCATAATTTTCCCCAGCCAAATAAAAATCGTTAGCTTGATATTCCTTAAACAGGGTGAAAAATTGCTTTAAGGCTTCATAAATTTCATTTCCGTCTTCCTCTGAATTATTTGCATAGGCATCTTTGTTGTCGGCAAAGCTAAAACCTGGAGCGAAAGTTATAAAGATTTGATTTTAATTAAAATTCGTATTAATAAATATGTGCAACGTAATTATTATTATTAGCTATTAAATATAAATTCTGAAGAAATAATTTACCCGTTCCAACAGGCGAGTCAATGTATAACACAGAATGCGTCCTGGTCCAACTTGCGTTACGTTCTTGGATGGTGTTTTTCTCGTCAAGCATAAATGGTCCAGTTTCTAAAAATATTCCCTTTAGGGAGCTGAAGCCTGGAATTTCATTTATCCAGAGGATTACAGGAGCTTTTTCTGGATTTTGCTGTTTTATAAATAATAAATACAAAATAAATAATAAATACAAAATAAATAATAAATACAAAACAAATAAAAAATATAAAATAAATAATAAATACAAAATAAATAATAAATACAAAATAAATAATAAATACAAAATAAATAATAAATACAAAAT
>JAQGAK010005557.1:0-10035 GCA_034696945.1 Lipothrix lubbocki | reverse complement strand
GTCAAGTATTGTGGGTATTGCCAGTACCATTACAGCAAACTGGTAAATAAGGCAAATGAAAACAAAATTTAATAACTTATTCAATGTTTGTTTCTGGCCGATTTTGTAGTTGACCTTATATAACACTTTTGTTCTCTAAATTACAGAAAAAGACTAGTAATATGAAAATAATCCCACCATTTCGCCCCGTGTCCAATAACCCTCACCATCACCAATCTGCTGATTCCAGTTCATCAGAAGTAGTAAAAGGAAATCAAATCAGTCCGGATATCAACAAGATGACGTCACTAAAGAAGAAGCTCTCTGGGTCCTCTTCAACCAGTTCTTCGTCAAAAAGCTCTACCTCCAGTCACATTTCCTCGAGCTCGAGAATGCCAAGAATTGCTCCTTCAAATTTGTTTTCTTCCAATTCATTTGCTTCTTCATTGTCCAAAAATGCAGAGCGAAGTAATGAGAGCGTTCCTCACGAAGCCAAAGAAGATTCTTATGTGTTAAAATCAGACGATTTGAAAAACGCTGGAAATAATGTTAATACGAATGGGGACTCGAAAAAGTTCTTGAAGACCAATGACTTTATGACTGTCAAATTGAACGACGTTCTTGCTGCCTCTCTTGATCGGCCTATTCATGAGACTGTGCCCCGGGATAAATCCCAGCCTCCGGACATTAAACCGCATGTAACGCTTACGCCGATACCTCTACGGTCAAACGATACTGAAAAGACAACTATCTTGTTCGGGCAAGCACCTGCCAGTATTTCCAAAGCGAAGGAATCAGCTCATATAGGTCCAACGTGTGATATCGAGAATTCTATGGCAGAGATTAGCCCAAAGTTCTCCAGTGAAAGTAACATTAGCCCGACAAAGAGACAAAGGTACTTATTTTATTGTTTTAAAACTTGTGTTGGTTTAATCGACTTTGTTTATATGCTAAGATATTTATTCGATATTTCAGTGACAGTCGTACCCAGCGACAAGAAGAGACTAGGTCATCGGGTAGTGAGCGGGGTACAGCTTCTTCTAATTGGGACACAGTCAAGTCACAGTCGTTTACACCAAGCGCTAGAGCTAGTTCGGATGAACAGCATGTACCCCTGCCTACCAGCAACCAGGTTGCCGCAGAAGATGTATCCAAAGTGCCTGAGGATGTAGAAATAAGCCACCAGTCCCAATTGCCAATCAAGAGAGGGCCAGGAAGGCCTGTCAAAAGGCGATGGTATGTCTCTCTTATATTTCCATAAGTTTATTCTTAACAATAATGGTTTCTTGGTAGTGAATATTGTGTAAGCACATGTATGCAATCAAATATCAGCCTTTACTATTCACTTTTTATTTAGCATGTTTCATAGCACTTTCATCCAACAGAACAGATGTAGATTGTACTTTATTATATACGATTTTGCAGCGGTCCGGGGCGTGAGGACGAGCGGCTTGATGAGCATCATTTAAGAAAGAAAAGTAAGCGAGGCGGTAGACGGGGTTTGGGTGTGAACTATAGTAGACGAGATGAAATAACGGAACCGCCGATCCTTGAGGACAACAGTAATTATGAAAGAAAACACAATGTTCATCGAAAATCGTCAAATGCAACTCCCAAGACTCCAGAAGAAAATACTCCAACATTATCTCAGATTAAAGCTACGGCGGAAGTTTCCAAACTAGAATCTAGCACTGTATTGCCGGCGCATATGTTTGGCAACGCTTTGAATCCTGCTAGTTCCATGGCTCAAAGGATGGTTGACACTTTGAGTCAAGAAATGGAAACTATGGTTGCAGCTGGTGTTGCTTTTGAGAAGGACGAAAAACCTTCAGACAAGCTTACGGGAATTCCAGTTCCTAAATATTCGGCAAGTTTAGTGAACGGTTCTAGGAGTCTAGATTCTCCGCCTGCTCCAACCATTTCGACTTCTGCGACCGTTTCAAATGGCAGTCCTCCTCAAACTTTGGAACAATTGCTAGAACGGCAATGGGAGCAAGGGTCGCAGTTTTTGATGGAGCAAGCCCAACATTTAGATGTTGCGCAGTTGTTATCATGTTTAAATCAACTGAAGCAGGACAACAGGGCTTTAGAGGAGCATGTGAGTTCATTGATACAGCGAAAAGAGCAGTTAATCGCTATTAATGCCCGACTGAGTATTCCATTAGGGAATTCTGTTACAGCAATAGCCGTAAACCCGACAGCTTCGGAAAATGCAAAATCGTTGTCGGACCAGAATCAGTCGCTAAGTGCAACAAATGGAAGATCTGCCAACTACGGGGGTGTAGCTGTTCCAGTCGTATCGTCTCATTCCTCGCCACATTTGGGTCCGAATTCAGGGCAAGGATCGCGCTGAAAATTACCTTATTTCACCTTTCTTGAGCTGTAGAGCACTGCTTTAATAATGGTCGAAATCTCTGAAGTTTATTAATCAAGTTTAATCTCAGCATACGCAGTTTTAGATGTATAAGTATACCTAAGGATGAAATGATTAAATGTGAGTACGTAGTTTATACGTATACATCCAATTATTGTTTTTTCGTACTAGTATGTGTAAGAAATGAGTCCTACGTTTTGTACTTAATCCTTTAATACACGGGCGATTGTTGATAAATTTTATTATAGCTATATTCAGGAATACTAGCCTGCCACCCGCACCTGTTACGTGTTATAGTACACAATTATTGTTATCGTTTGTAGTTTTGTATGGTGGTTTGCTTTTTAACAGCCAATATTAATTTACACATATTAATTTAAAAGTCAGTTTCTAACTTCTTTGTGGGACTAATTCCACTTGAGAACATAAAGTGCGTTTAGTCATATTTATATACTAAGGGTCATTACTAAGGGTAATTACCACTAATTGTGTCTGTTTGTACATTTCGTTTACAACACCAAAATCAGGTAGTTCGTCTTAACTACGTACGCGGTAGTCTCTTGGGATGTCTAACTTTCAGCAGAGTATTCATAAAGGTTGGTTCATTATCAAACAAATGACAATATTTTCTTACTACAATTAAATACTAATTTCATAGCGATTATATGTCTGTCCGGTGTCCAAGTTCATGAAGTTACTGATTCACTGTTTGATAATCCTGTACGCTTTTCGGTGGTACTTGTGTGTAGATATTGTTATTTGATGCAGAGCTCTACATAGGAATTACTGTTTAACACAAATATGCGTTGTAACTTGTAAATCTAGAGACAAAACCATTTTTCGAACAATTTAAAATCTCGCCACAAAACTTTTATCTGATGTGTAAAATTCAACAGTATGCGCAACCAAATTATACGAAATGTATTTTATTTCGTGGTTTTACTGCTTCCAGCATGTATCTTAGTTTTATATTCATTTATCATCAATGAAAATAATTTTAGCAAGTAATTTAATTTTAAGGATGTAAATAGTAAATCCGTGGGTTCTAAATTACCCAAGGTTTATTAAATGTGTAACTACAATAAAGTAAATATGTTTAACATTAAAAATTAGTCTTGGTATTATCAAGTAGATACTTATATTGTACAGCTCTGATTTGGCCATTTTAAGAGAAATCGATCTCATTTTATTGCTTCCAGAAAATGTCGCCATAGTAATTTGGAACTGTTAGGAACTGGATTGAAGCGTGAGAACTTTAGGATCCTCCAGGGGGAAGTAATCGGTTACGAACAGAGGCTGGATTTGTTTGTTGGGTTTTAACAGGAGGCGTAATTGTGTTCATGTTTTAGTAATAATTTACAGTAATAATAATAAGTAGGCAACCAAACCAAATTTTCGCAATTTGTTCTCTTCAAATTTTGCAAAAACCGTCTTTTTTAATTTCGCAGTTTTTCTAGTTTTCAGTTTGTTTGAAAAGTAATACGAACATAATTTTATATTTTTGTACATCAAATTAGACGTAACACACGTTGTAATTGTCCGATTTTGGTCATGTGTAGCTTGTTGGAACCGTATTTATATTAGCTTTCAAATAAGCTATCAAGCTTTATTCAGCAACGAACAGTTCAAATTTTAAGCCCTTAAATGCGCATTTGCTTTGTCTACATGTGAACTTTAGACCGCTGTATCTCCGAAAAAACAAAAAAGTGGGAAGAAACGAAAGTAGGGTTTTGATACACTACTAGTGGGCTATGTTTCACAAACATTTCATCGCCCTAGCGAGTTACCTTTTTGGCGCCCTTTCCTCGTGAGTATTTATAGCTCAAGTTCCTTTGAGGTGAAAGAACATTCGTATTCATTCATTTTAGTGCCGCTGGAAAACAATAATTCATGTGCTATTTGAGACCTTCATGGAAAAGGGAGAGAGAGGTAAAAATTACCATCAAACAAATAATGTACTACGTATACTATAAATATACATACATGTAGTATATGTATTTACACTCGAATTCCAAAATTAGATATTACATGCAGTTGTCGAACCCTAACCAAAATTGTTCAGTTGCAAGTCATACTGCTATCGCTGTGGAAGTATTTATTTCATGGCACATTATTCTAGTGCATTGCATTCCGTTAAAATTGTCAGCTAAATACATTTTTTTAAAACCTTGGCAATGGATCCCCAACAAGAAGAAATTAAAAAAGCCGCAGTAACATCCGTGAGAAATTTTGGTTATGTTTTCAGTAGCAGACATAAATACTAATCATTCGTATTTATATATAATAGTTAGTAAATTACTACAAGTCTTGTGATCTATTTCAAAACAAAATCAACTCAATTCATAAAATACCAATTGCAAACTTACCTTATAACTTATGTAAGGCGGGGACTTTTTCGCAATAATTTTCCGCTAATTATTCAAATTTCATTTTTATTCCGCAAATTCTACTTTACTATCCCATTCCGCAAATTTTGCAAACAAGAGAAGCCTGGATAGTGGTACGGCTAAAATGAGCATACTCAAGTAAAACATATTACGTACCAGCAGTTGAGGGTGTTTGTACCAAAAATGTTGTTGTTTGGGGGAAATAAAAATGTTGCATCCACGTTAATCATAGTCAATCATTGAGAATGCTTGCTATTACTACTCCGGCAATAGCTGTAACAAATGAATTTGGTAAACGGCGTTTAACATGCAACATTTTTACCGCCCCAGGCCATGCAAAAATTGGAAATATATATAATATCTAATGTCTAAACCTACGTTTAAATAATAAATCTAAATCTACCTAACATATTAGGTAGATAAATTTGTAATCCATTTTATTTGTGCTGATATGGATTATTCTATGTAGTATAACCTGAACAAATAAAAGTTGTATATTATTGGATGGACGAAAGTGGGATTCTTAAAAGACTAAAATTTGTCAATTTCATAGCAATTTTTCAGGATTTCAGAAATGTTTTTTCTTATTTCGAAATATTAGTTCTGATTTTGCACATTTACGTTTTTTCAGTTACGGAATGTACTGGTGTTGGGGGTTATTATTTATACATAATATTGGGCATAGTCTAGCACACCGTTCTAGAGCTTACACTTTTTTTGCGAATGCCCGTCTTTACTTATGAAATTTTTTGAAATATTTTTTTTCGACTTGAGATTTCCCGTTTTAGTACTTTGGGCTTTAAGTATATTATGATACTTCGCCACGTTTATATTTGTGTTACATACACAACTATATTTGAAAGCTGACATCATTTCTGATCATTAATCATGCATACTACTTTGATTTGAATTTGGTTAGATTTTACGGGCAAACTGTAAATTCACATGGACGATCGAGAATCTTGAAAAGGCTTTTCAGCTCGGACATGGTGATAGGTTTTACTCGGGTTCTCTCACCCTGAAACCGAAACCAACATATGACAACGCAAATTGGGCAATGTAAGTTTTGTAATGTACACTTTCAACAATGATTAAAGCTGAAAGAAACAAATTATACATATTTACACAAGCAACCAACTTTCAAGTTTCAATGCTCCTATGGATTTTGTCCATTAGTTCAACTCAATTGTTTCAAAATTAGATATCTGACCCCAATTAAGGGCAAGATGGTATATGCGTTTAAATTGCTTCGATAGCGTAGGGTGTAATTGTTAATTTCAAATGTAGAACAAGCCATGCAACACAAAATTAGTGGCAGCAGTTCTTCATTTTTGCATTTAAAGTCTTCACATCCATATATTGTCGGTGGAGGTACAAAATGGGTTAAATCCATAAGCTTCTAACTGCAGGATGAGAGAGATCCACCCCGAATATAAATGAAGGATGGGATAACTCCAGCAACATAACTATTTCCAATTGGAGACATTGACATACATTTCAGAACTGGGCGGTATTAAAATAACATGGAAACCATGGCGATAATCTCATTTTGCAGTGAAATGACGGCAAAGTTCATATTTCATTTTCCATGAAATTTAAATAGAAAATCCCACCCTGCACTCAATTGATGGTGGACGTCTCATCCTGCATTTAGTTGAACATGAATATAGTACATTTTGCATCCCTACCGACGATATGCAACTTGGGATTAATTTTGTGTATATAAAATAGGTTCCTAAAATTTCATCGTAACCTACAAGGAGAAATGATACTCAGACTATTTGTATTTGCGCGGACTGGAAGTAAACCGCAACAAGTTTCATACAAAATAGTTGTTGGAGAGCCGACTGACTCGACAAGCCTGAATATTTGTGGTGAGCACTTACAATTCAATGTACAACTTTTGTGGAATTTCGTTATTTATTACGACACCCCTTACACTGGAGACTTGCTAAAACGGTCTTTTTAATCAAGGCACATACCTTATAACGGTGTACGCTTCCATGATTCAGATACTAATTCACGTTACAATATATGACTCCTTTAGTAGCATTACTTTATATCAGCAAAGCCTTAAAGTTTTTTGGGACGCCGTTATAAAACGTTTTTACGTCATGGCTCCAAAATCTAAATGTTATAAAATAATGTACCGAGTAAGAGACCGATTTTAGCAAGACTGTATCAGTAGACCAACACCGAATGTAATTGTGTTTATTATCTTCAGTAACTTCAGAGCTTATCTGCAGAGGTTTTCGATGATATTTTAATTTCACCACGAAATTGTAAAAAACTGATAGACTGCATCTAAATTAAACTATTTAGGCACAAAAAAGATTTTTAGTAACTTTGCATGTAACCCGGCCGACATTATACCCAAAATGAAGCAAATGACGCGAAGAACACAGATATGAAATCACATTTCACATAAAAGTAACTTATAAAAAAATTTGTATTGAGGATATCGATTTTTAGCTTGGAATTTTGTAGTGCAAATGGTACGTGTACTAAAAATTCGTTGATTAATGATCATAGGGTAACCTTTTTGTGCTGAATTCAATAAAAAATATGTCATACGGGTTTGGTCGCTATTTTGACTTGCAGAGCTAGAAGAAGCTACATTTTTAGGTCTATATTGCGTATTTTTACATGAAGAAATTAAAAAATTCTAAATTTGAAAAATGGTATCGAGATAATTGGTTTATGCTTCATTTGCATACAAAATCATGCAAATCGGTCGTACCGTTTTCCAACAATTGCCGCCATGGTAAAACTACTAAATATAACCTTTTACGCCCCCGTTTAAATACATGCAAAGTTACTAAAAATCTTTTTTGTGCCTAAATAGTTTAATTTAGATGCAGTCTATCAATTTCACAAATTCGTGGTGAAATTAAAATATCATCAAAAACCTCTGCAGATAAGCTCTGAAGTTACTGCTTGCAAAATTATGTTTTCCCTTTGTTGGTATTACTATCGACTATATAGGCAGTGGGGCCGTGTATGGCATTTCCAGTAGAAATATTCTCAGTGTTAGTAGCCAAAGTGAATTGTTGAAACACCGGGACCAATTTGGTAACCTTCATGTAGTGGCATATTTGGAAGTATTTGGAGAAATTGTGCTCAAACAAGTTACACCACTCGACAAGCTGGAGCACCCCAATGCAGTCAAAATTGCACCCGAATCGATAAATACAACCTTGGCTAAATTTTATCAAAATGATACATATTCCGATGTTAGATTGCGCTGCGGAGAAGACTTTTATTCCGCTCATAAACTCGTACTGGGTAAGTGAAGTAGAAGTTTCCTGTTATAATATTATACAGTGGAGATTCTTTATAACGGCACCCAACAAAGCTGCAAATTTTGACACTTATAAAGAAGTACTCTTATAAAAGTTAAACTTCCATGCAAATATCTTGCCAGGCACAGAAACTGCTGCTGTTACAGGGGTACTGCTCTTACAAGAAGGCCCGTTATAGAGAGTCTCCACTGTAAATTCAAGGAAGACTTGCTAAAACGGCCCTCTATATAAGGGCAGACTCCGTATGTATTACGGCAGAAGCTTTTCTGCCTAAGAAATAAATTTACCGTGCAGACTCATCCCAACAACGGCCCTCTTTAAAAAAGCGTATTTCTTTTAACGGCTGCGCAGTTTTTGTGTGCCGGAATTTTATTATTACACACTGGTCAAACTAATCCGCTTTATATGTTGTTATAAAGAGCCACTGTACATACATCTAAATGCTACGTCTTTAAGATTCTTTTTATAACGGTCACACTTGCGGCTTTATACATAAGGGACTGTTAATAACTGAATTTATGGCATAAACTTGAACACATTTACATACTTCGTAAGGAATCAAAAATGAAAGGGATAAATGTTATGAGAGATGACGTCCAAATATATAAATTTGTTTTCATCTTCAGAACAAAGTTCGACTTTCTCCAAGATTTTGAGCTCCAGTAACTTATTGACCCAATTGGAAAACTCTTCAGTGGAAATTGAAATTTCTGATATCAACGGATTTTCCCTGGGACTTATTTTGAAATCTTTGTATGGCGTACCCTACGAAATAACAAGTGAAGCAACGGAACTGCTGCAATGGTTGGACTGTGCCCACAAATACGATGTTCAGTCCCTATTATCCTCCTGTCTGTGTAAAATGTCGGAGATTTTATCTGACGAGAATGCAGCCGATTTCACCATCGCAGCATATAAATACAGACAGTCCGATGGTGCAGTCAGGAACTACTTTCAGTCTTATTGTCGACAGTAAGTAACATGTAGGACAGGAATTGGATGTAAATAATTTATAATATGTATTACCTAGCTTCCCGAATTATAAAAATATGTCTATGTGGATGCAATATCTACATCAAAATTTTAATATAATTTTTTTGTTTTCAGGAGAAAATATGTTTTGATACAGAATCCGCATTTCAAGGCGCTATATTTGACCAATATCGATGCTTTTATTTACTAAAGGATTTCCCTAAGTGGGATGTATTAAAATTAGTAAATGACAAAAATCCATATGTACATATGTCCTTCCTAAAAACTAAACTCAAAATTATTAAATTAAAAAACATTATAGGGAAGCCTTTAAACGGTAATGATAGAAGTGTTGGAGTTATAACATCTTGCACTTACAATGATAGTGAATATAACATCTTGAATTTACGAATTTGTTACGTTTGTTTTGTTTGTTATTTTATTAAATTACGTTTTGTTACGTAAAATTACATACTTTAGTACGTTGTAAGGTCACACCAGGAGGAATATTACCAATTCTGTATTGAATCATTATTTAATGTTTGTTAATGAAGGAATATTTTAATATAGAAAACAATTCCGATACTGGAATACAAATTATTATTTATTATTATTATTATTATTTATTATTATTAATTAATATTGTTTAAAGTTATTTGTGACAATAAAAGGAGCACAATAATATTTATGAGCTTCGTTGGAAATTTCATTCAGCAAACTAACATTTAACAGTTGTAGTTATTATTAAAAAATAATAAACTGATTAAAATAGAATTAATTACTAATTATCTACGCCGATAATGATGAATTTCATAGCAGGTCTTACGGTCCGGCCGGCAAGAAAATGAAAAGACAAGCCGCAGTCTCAACACGTGCAGTAACCATAACAAGTAATAAAAAAGGACTAACACGGGGGCGGCCAGCGCAGAGGCGATGAGAGCTTTATCGGGCTGTTCACGCCAGTTCAGCAAGGGGTAAATGTAAGGCCGTTCCTTGTTGGCGTAAACACCCAAGCAAAGTT
>JAQGAK010005556.1:0-10037 GCA_034696945.1 Lipothrix lubbocki | reverse complement strand
TTAACCACAACTGGGATATAGTTTTTTAAAGATTAATTTACCGTAAAAGTGACAATTTTTTGGACAAATTTGAACGGTAAAACTTATTATTACCCGTGCGGAGCACGGGCTTAAAGCTAGTGTATAAACATAAACCAAAAGTCAAAACTCTACGTTTAAACATTTGTGGTACCTTTTGACTTTAGAATTTTGAACGTTCCCGCGTTGGTACATTAAGACATTGGCACGTGGTGCAGTTGGTACTTTCAGAGCCTTCGCCGACGATATGTATTGTGCCAATGTACGTATTTATTGTTGTTACAGATATACGAATCGAGCAAAAGCGCTATCTGCTATTATTCAAGACCAGATGGAAACTCCGCTAGAGCGGGCAATATTCTGGGCGGAGTACGTCATGAGACACAGAGGAGCGGTGCACTTGAGATCGGCAGCGAGAAAGTTGAACACTATTCAGTACTATTCGATTGATGTCATCATCTTCCTTATCGCCGTGCTAGTTGCAATTGTGGCTGTAATAATAGTTTTACTGAAAGTCGCTTACAGAAAAATTTGTTCCAAGGGTAATGTCCCCGATAAGAAGAAGAAACGACAGTAGAATTTGTTTAAAATAATTAGGGGAAAAATTATTCAATACACTTGGTCATAACATAGCAGTAACTTTGCAAAAGTTTGGGTACTGTAAGTTAAGTGCAGAAGATATAAAATGTATAATAAATTATTCCAATTAAAACAGGAATTGTTAAATCGATCGTAATAGTACAAATATTATTATCCTGATTTCTTTAAAAATAACAAAATATCACTTTTTTTCAAATGTAGAAATGTAAACACAACGTTTACCCCGACGTTTGCATTCTGCAAATTACCAGTGTTGTACTTGTAATAACCCGTGGCAGTCGTGATAGAGTCAACAATGTATTTTTGAATTCATTTTAGTGTATCTATTCATGGTATCATCATATCTGACGTGATCGTATCTACATAACATTGTAAAATAGAATGTGTTCGTATGTACATAGGTATAATTTCTACCCACATACATATGTACACATAGAATCTTGAATTACGCAAATGCATTTGCTAGCTGCCGAAAAACTCAATAGACGGGATTGTTACTTCTAGTCCGAAATTGTTTACCACGAGTCTTTGATTTGACCATTAAGACATCACATTGATTAAATCTACATGTTTTGCATTGGTTTTAGTTTATGGGTGACATTAAGAGCAAAACGGTTTGTAACTATCTGATGGAACGTGCATGACATGAAAAGCTGCGCGATTCATTCTAATTCGTTCGATTCGCTGTAGTAATAATTGCCCTTGTCTGCAACTTAACTGAACTGACTTCTCTGTTGCCCTTACTGTGCCCCTTTACTACCCGGGCTTCAAATTCGATTTTGTGTTTCTATGAGAGTAGGATAAGCTCCTTGTGTAACCTATCATAGCATTAACATTTGTAACGTCGGGGCCCTAAATTTTCGTTCCACCATGTTATGCAAGAGATTGTTTAAAAATTTGGACTACATCCTAACAGTGAACGACTACCAGTGTTTGATACCGTTTAACTACGAAAGATCGACGAGGAGGCTCACTAATTCAGAAAATAAATTCCGGCGGATTCTGTGGAAACTTCAAATTGCAATACTCTTCTTTAACACGATATTCTTAAACTGTCAGCTTTTGTACTGCATGAAGAATTTCCGGAAACATGTCCAGGATACTTTCGTCGTACTATATGCGTACCTCATCTTTGTCGACCAGGCAGTATTTCAAATGAACCTGTACTTGAAGCAGAAAGAAATAGCTTGGCTTTTCAATCAAGTCATGCAGATATGCCGTAAGACCCAGCAAATTAATTTAGACTTGCGTATAATTATACTGATATAATTATAAAATTATAAGATAAACGTAATTTTATTTTCATTTAACGAAGCAAATGTGCTAAATATGTGTAACAGGATCGCAAGGTCCGGAACGTGAGAAGCCCACAAATTCTGAAAAATTGATGATCACCTGGCCCATAATGCTGCAATCCGTTTCCTGTGCAATATGGGGCAATTTTATAATGAATCCCAACCAGAGGCAATACTTCTACAGCTTGTTGCCGCATGAGTTAAAGAATTCTTCAACGTTTTCGATGTGGTTGATCTTCGAGATAATTGGCAGTCTAGCATTCGTCCATACCTGTCAGTTTGAGTTCATGGTCCAGACATTTATTATTAAGTCTCAGGAGACCTGGACAGCAAAAATGTAAATACACAGTCATCACATGTTGAGTATTTATATTTTTGTATGAAAAAATACATTTGATAATCTTATCAGTTCAAAGAGTAACCAGTAAATGCATTGCAGGTGCGTCATTCCGAGGAATATTGCCGATTTGAAACACACCTTATTTTTCTACCGCAGCATCAGCATTCTGCAGCAGAGTTTCAATTACTGCTACGGGAAGAACATTGAGAAAATCAAAACTGGCATGACGTTGGCTTGCGTGGCAGTGAATTTCGTCCTAATAACTAAATGGAGCACTTTGGATCCCGTCTTCGTTGTGTTTCTAGCAAGTGGATTCGTATTTTGTCATAACCTCCCCCCACTTATGTACGGTAACGCTTACTTAATCCATGAAAATTCTATTCGCATAAGCCAACTTGCTCGTGTTGGAACAAGGATCGGGCCTGAGAATCAAAGGCAATTGTTAGTGAAACAGATTCGATCCCTCCGACCGATATCGGTCAAAGTTGCCGAAACATACTTTTTGGATCGGAAAATGACGCCTTTGTTTTTCGAAATTATATCAAGCGTCACCATTTCCTTGCTAATTTCCGTTCGTCGTTAATGGCAAGTACAAATTACCCGATTACCCGACTTGCTGGGTATAAGTTAGCCCATATTTGAATCCAAAATCTCTAACTTGTCCGACGAATTCCACCCCACCTTTATAAAAATCTCTAAATTACCCGTCAAATTCTACAATTTTCAGCCATGGGAATAATTTATGTCTTAGTATTACATAATTTAGTTGTAATTTTATTATAGTTATTAAAGTGTTATTTATTATTAATAATGTTGACAAAAGTTACGTCCCTAAAGAGAGGACAAAGAGTTTCCATTAATTAGTACAATTTTGTACTGCAAGGCGATTAATGCGGAGACTCGTTATAACGGTCATCCTTATAAGGGCGGACTACAACGACTGCAGTTTTTATGTCAAAGAAATGAATTTACATTAAATTTTGATTATGAAATGAGCACTTCTGTATAAGGGTCAAATTTAGTATATGTACATACATATATGTAGTGTGCCTTTATAAAGAGTTTTAACTGTAAACTATATAGTTAAAATTAAATCCGTTTTCAGGAAAAATAATTGGGTTTGAAAACGATGTGGACCGTAATATCTTTCCTTCTAACTTCCAGACTTCTCCCGCTCTCAAAGTGCATTTTCTCACGGAAGATGGCGCGTAGAATGGTTTCCCAGAGAGCGTAGCAATTTATAATCCGATCCAACAAATACACCCCTACAATAATATGATAGTAAAAGCAAATATACTCCAGCCTCCTGTACTAACCATATATTGTTGTAAAAGTATGTCCAAAGTTTTGTAGAGTCTTCATAAACGTTCCGCAATTTAGCGCACAATTTAAAAAAATGATTTTCACCAACTTTTCATTAAAACGCTAATTTTGAGTGTTAAAATTAATTACTGTAAAAATAAAACTTGGACAAATAAATCAGGAATATTTCTTTATACATAAGAAAGAATCGAATATAAGCTTGTTTTCAGTATATTATTGGTTTGGCTTGCATGCGTAGAATTCGGATCTTCATTGTGTAGGGGGGGGGAAATTAAAGGCTACACAGACCCTTAAATATCACAACGTTCAGTTATACTAACGAAAAGTAGCAAAAGAATTTTACATCAAAAATATGAAGAAATACGTATGGTGTTCCTATATAGGAATATAATTTAAAATAAAAGTGTGAACATGTTATAGGTTGTGGTAATAATACTCATCTGCGGAACAGAATAAGTTGTGAGAGGAGGAAATGCAAAGGGAAATATGTTTAACAACAAGTGATGATAGCTGGGGGATTATTATTATTTTCGAAAACATATCCTGGAGCCAGAGTTGTCAAATAAATTGTTGCTTTCAGGACTGACGCTGTCGACCTTGCATGGTTAACACATTATAAGGTGAATGCATGTTGTATATATGTAATACATATAACGAATATCCCTACTATACACTATAATCTAGTAAATGTATATATATGTATGTACGTACACATATACCTACTATTTCGAAATATAAATTCAAATTTTAAATAATACAATTTTCCCAAACTAAATGAATGTTCAAATCAACTGTGAATTTCAGTAGAAATAATCGTAATAAAATTATTTTTGAAATATACAAAAACTCTAAAATTCATAATTATGCTAGTATCACGATTTTCATTAACATATTCTAATACATACCATTTCCATTAAATTTAATTAAATATTAAATAATAAAATTTAATTTTCCCCCACTCACAGTAGGAAATACATTTATTAAAATAAAAATCCATCTCTTCATTAAGCATTGCATGTTTAAATCGGGATTTCCTGCGTGCAGGGCTGATGTGTAGGAGGTAATATTAGGTGTATGTACATACATGATGTAGTACACATTATATATGTCTATGACGTATGAAAATCGTTGTAGAAAAATAAAAACTTTTGTTTTCTACTCTGTAAATTACAGAGCTATCAGCTATATGGACGGCAGTCTTCATCAATAATTCTGCCTTGCCCCAGGAGCAGTGAAATCTCCGAGCAGACGGGACGGGAGAGATCTTCATCCACGGAAATTTCCAGTCACGCCATTTTGTTTGTATATAAGATAGATATTTATTATTCTATTTTTATTTTAAACTTCCTTATACGTAGCAAAATCCTTGTGAGCTTTTTAATAATTTGATTTTTCATCCATGACAATTATTAAGAATTATCTGTATTCCAACTATTTTTTACGTTTCAAAAATAAAACAAAATCACTGAATGATTGTAAATTCCCTGAATAATTGTAAATTCACTGAAAATGTAAAATTTATTTTTGAAACTATCTCATTATGTCAAACGATTCATTTTAAATAGGAAAAATCTTGTTTTGAACAAAGACATTGAGGAAGAGACATGGGAACGTATTGTATTTGCAGCGTGAACTCCATTAAATATATTATTGTTAGCCCAGAAACTGAAAAAGCGTTCATCACTCTCGAGCTCTGGCAAAGACGACATCGAAGGAGGAAAAGAGATTTATTGTCAAAAGAATAGTTGTTATTGAAATTCGAAGAATCAGACACAGTTAGTTACAAGTACGGGGTATGTACGTAACATATGTTCAAATGCGACTCCGCCTCTGTATCCTGTCATGTCCAGAGCCGAAGAAGAGCACTGCAGTGTGTCCAACTTTATGGACTTCAGCTCACGCCGCGGGTGACTCCATTGGTTTACAGGAGAGGGAAATAAAGAAGAGAACATAATATGAAGCTCGAACATTTTTGTATGTAGATACATATTATATGTAGCGATGTCCATTTAAGATTTATATATACGAAAGATATACGCTTGTACTTTTACATATTGCGTGTGCGTAATGGTCTACAACAGTATTATTGAGTATCTGTATTTTATTTTAAGAATCAAATTCGGAGCTCCAAGACAGAGACAAGAACCATTATATTATTATTATTATTGAAGAAAATAGTCCAGACGGAGAGTCTATTAATTCATTTGATTTGACATGTTGACGTGCAATGCAAGAACGAGAAAGAATTATAGTGGAAAAACCTCATTGATTCTGTCGCACTTTTGTCATTCAAAAGTTTGTCGGGGTCTGTGAAAATGTACTAAAAGCACATTACACATAGGTACTAATAACGCTATGTACAAATTAATGACATTTTTCGTCGTACGCTTAAATAATTATTTAATTTTTCTCCCAAGAAAATGTTTGCTGGAATACGTTACGTTTTGCCTAGAAATTAGGTCAAAATTTTGTATCATATAAAAACATTGTATCAACAGTACTACAAACTTTTGTTTAATAAATAGTTCAAAATTTTGTAAAGAAAAACCAGTTGAAAATGTATAAAAAACAGTACTTTTTGTATACAAAAAGTGCAAAATTTTGTATACAAAAAGTACAAATTGCTCTATACAAAAAGTACAAATTGTTCTATACAAAAAGTACAAATTGTTCTATACAAAAAGTATAAAGGTTTGTGTACAAGAACTATATAATTTTTTATAAAAAATAATATACAATTTAGATACAAAAAAGTATGTGTAATAGCTACAAAAAAGTATAAAATTTCGTTTAAAAAATACTACAAAATTAGGTTTTAAAATTCCTAAAAGTCTAAATGTTAAATAATTATCCTGTAAAACTGCCAAAGCACAAAAAAAAAATTCAAGTGAAGCATCCGAAATCCAAATATCCGAAAAATGATGATTGGCTATATAATAAAGCCAGCTACTATAATCATAACAAAGTGCAATTGCTGCGAGATTAGGAACAGCAGCCTAATATTTATTATTAAATGAAACTAAAATTCACTGAGGGCAATAAAATTAGTAATTTCTCTTAATTTGTACTTTCACTCTCGATGGGAAATGACGGTCAGATCATATTGCACCCACCCTGCAATCCTGAGTCGAGATATTAAACCACGGTGCACCTTTGGATAATGATGGTATATTACTTATTATTTGGAGGAATCCAGAGTCTGATATTAAATGCAGTGTGATTTTAAATAATAATAAGGGATTTAATATTACGCGTAAAAGAGATACAGGCTGTTTGTACATCAGCCATTATATAATTTTGTGCCTATATATATATAGAAATATATTCTATTTATATACAGCTGTAATATGTGTTTACGGATTGTAATATGTGTAGGACACAATTGTCGTAAATAGGGTGAAGAACCCGATAATTTGGGGCCATTCCGGACTCGTTGGTTCTAATCAAATGGTTCTTTTATCATTCCATCATCGGATGAGGAAAAGGCGGCGATATATCCTGAGAGATGCTTTCATAGATATATAGAATTTTTTATTATTATAATAATATTAAAGACATATATATTCCGGTGATACGTGTAATGTTTTCAGCTCTTCAGGGGTCGTTCAAAAATGCTTGTCTGGAATATTTCCTGATCATACAGTTACAATCATGCAGGTCCTTTATATAGGCAAATGTAATGTTTAAACGTCAAATTTGAGCGTCCCTTGAGGAGATAACAACGGTCAGGCGTATGTACGTCAATGCTGTAAGATAGGGTAAACATCAGGAAGGGCAGTTACGGACTATCGGAGCCCATCTTTGAATTATCAAGATTACAGTGTAAGTGTGCACAAGGAGATGCAGGGGAAGATACTGAAGATTGATAGGACGCAACGGTGTTACACGTTGTATCCGCATATATACTTATATGCGTTTTCTACATATGTTTATCTTCTTCTTTATATTCGATATACTCTATATAGTACATGTATTTTTTATTATACAGAAAATATCACAATTTAAATTACCTTATTGGTAAATGTATATATCTTATATAAGTGTATAGGGCTATGGACAGAGATACCAATACAATTTTATGCATATGTACGTAGAATACACATAGAGATACATACATACATAATATATTTACCAATACAATCGCCATTGATAGGAATGTGAACACGTCGCCGCTCATATCGCATCGTCATCTTTCCGTACAATACTATACTACACCATAAGTTTAAGATAGAGAGGAAGATTGTTCTTGTATATATGTATAGGCAAGGGAGAAATACATGTGTTGTGTATATAGAAATACGTAAATACGTTGTGGGTACATACCATCGGTGGAGATGCAAAGCGGGGTATCTCCATTTGCAAACCCTACTACAGTATGAAAGATGAGATATCTACCACGGAAACAATTCAGTGTAAAGATGGGATATCCTGCCGTTTAATTGGCGTTAAAAACTGAAAACGGCGGGAGCTTTTGTATTTAAAATTTCAACTGTAATTCAGCTGTAAATTAAGAGTGGAGTTATCCCGATATAACTGGCAGTTAAAATTATGGTGGATGTTCCGCACTTTGCAGCTTTAGACGGACATGTGTGGAGATAGCCCACTTTGCATCTCCACCGGCGATGGTTATTATGAAGTGTACTGTAAGTCGTCTGGCTCCGTATCCCTTGAAGGCTTTATTGCTCCTACTCTTCTTCTATTTCTATTCCTAACCACCGTCATTGCAATACTCAATGCCATAGGTTTGGTTAGGTTTGGCTTGCTTTGGTTTGGTTTGGACTTGAAGGGGTTCGTCTATAATGTATATGATAATGGCTAATGGAACAGTCAGCGAGGATTTTCGGGAAGTGCGTTTTGTATTTTACGGACGGTGTGTTGTGCGCGTAAAGATACCTGTGGGTATAACTTTCAGTAATGATCATGTTTGCTTATAACTGTACTATTTTGCATATATGAACGCTAACAGCAAGTTATGTATATAGCTACTTATTGAGGTGCAAGATGGGATATCTCCATATATCTTGTTACATGCAACATGCGTTATCGACCATCAATTTGCTGCAAAATGTGTTAATTACGCTCGTACAAGGCATTTATTCATTATTTAATTGTATTTAATAAAAACGTCGCTATAGGATTGTTCGAGTTAACCCACCTTATTGCATTAAAAAATGAAGGTGGATAAACTATCTTGCATTTAAGACTTATATGGAGATAACCCACCTTGCACCTGAAGTAGCGATATATTTGCTTGTTTGTATTTTTGAAATATAATTTTCTTATTATTATACTAATTTCCTTATTCTTAATTTATATCTTCGTTTGTCGTTGAATAAATTCAAATTTGAGAAAAATATTTCCCTTGAGTTTATGTATTCCATCAATTTTTTTATTCAGAATGAAAAAATGTTGTAGGCCGAGAATGTCCTAAAAATATTTCTTTAAAGTTTTTGCTTAAAAGTGAAAAATCAAGGCATGCAACATTCCAATATTAAACAAAATTATTACAAGAATTTACAATAATCACGAGTACACATATATATTTAGGCTTAAATCACGATGACTTAACAAAAAAATACATGGCCTAAGGAGATGAGAAAAAATAATTTTCCAATACTAAATGCTCATAGATTCTAATCAATTGATTGAATTTTCTTCCTCCTGGAATTTCCTATTTCAGTCATTGCTATGTATGTATGCACAATGTGCATGCTCACTTATCGTCAGGATTTAGAGAAATCTTCACCTGCGGCCTGGAGGTTTCCGATGGGAATGGCTCCTTGGCCTGATTAATTTCCTGGGGGTTAATTAACTGGCGTATCGCATCAATTGTATCAATGCTCAGAATGCATAATTGCGCAATCATACACGAAAATAAATATGTATATAATATATGTACGTACATATAGACATACGTAGTACTTTTATTTATATAACTTTTATAAACTTAAAGAAGCAGACTGTGCAAGAAGAACGGATGCTCTCAGCGTATGTAGGTCAGGTTCAAAAACAAATAAAAGAATTGAAGAGCAGAGAGCTCTGCTGCTTAGCATGGGAGCACCCTGGGAAAAAGTTTCCAGCTGTGAAAATGAAACAGAGATTTGGGCTGCGATGCTGTAGGTCAACTTTAGTGTGTGTGATTCAATGAGTTTTGATTTTGCTCTGCTTTGATTATTATTCATTTCGCTGTCGTAGAATTCAAGAGTTCGCTTGTAATTTTTTAATTATTAAAGCTGTACTAATTTGAAATTAGTAATGAGACCATCATTAAAATATCATAACCACACATTAATAGATTCAAAATTATAAACAAAATAAAATCGGCATAAATATAAAAATAATAAAAAGATAAATACCTAAATAAATACAAAAATTAATACAAACATTAATACAAAAATTAATACAACAATTAATACAACAATTAATACAACAATTAATACAACAATTAATACAACAATTAA
>JAQGAK010005555.1:0-10041 GCA_034696945.1 Lipothrix lubbocki | reverse complement strand
ACAGTTTTTGACAAATTCGTCGTAAGATTCAAACATCATCGAAAACCTCTGCAGATAAGCTCTGAAGTTACTGATTATTGCCATAATTAGTAAAATCTAATATAATTATGTCACACCAATTGATCCACACCAATGTAACAACCAAAATGAATTCTTGGTCTGTGGGAATTAAGATGCTTATTCATAAAGAGTACATATAGCAATAATCATGATGTGGAGTCATAACAGCAAATCCATTACACCGGACTATTGATATGAGAACTTTCTCTGGAAGAGATCATTTGGCCCCACATATCATACATAGTTACATGCGAACTAGTTCTCTCTATAAGAGAAGCTCTGTATAAGATGCTCAATTTGGTGATTTATAGCGTGCTTTTATAGCGAGAGTCCAATGTGTATGTATTACCCATACACATAATAAAAGTAATATATTTATAATATATAAGGTTTATACATACTCCGTTTTTAGCCTTTAAAAAGTCCTTACAGAGTCGTAACTATTTTAGCTCTTTATTTCATGAGACTGTCTGGGTAATATACGTATTAACAACTTGGTCTATACTACTGGAAAGGTTGCAGAAACTTTCCATGCGATTAATTAGAATAAAACTAATAATGCTCCTCAAATAGTCATCGGGAATGCACTTAAAAAATATACATCCAGGCTGAAGTTAGATAATAATAATAATAATAGATGTTCCTAGACTGGCCCTAATACACAAGTACTGATTAACAAAAGCATTAATTCTGTATAGCAATAATTAAGAGAGAGAAGCTTCTGAGTGCATATACCGGCACTCTGTCGGGTCCGATAGGCCAAAATATGATTAAGTGAATGGGACGTTCAGTCTGAAAGGAATGTCCACGAAGATATCGTACGCACGTGCATAAATGAAATATGTCCATATTATGCATAAAATACTTGCATACATTGCAAAACACTGTTGTGTCGGAAATATATTGAATTTTAGTGGATAGATGATGCAATGTATTGGAAACAAAACCAGAACGGCAACGGAACCAAACAGAGTAATTCTCCGTATGTACTGACAGGGACAACATTTTTTGTGGCTTTCTTTGTTCTGATGCTGTTTACCGTCCTGATCCCAATTTTTTCGGGAGCAATGCTTATGTCCCGGTTTTTTCCCAATTCTTCGTGGAGCCAAAACATGTCACAAAATTGTTCCGTGCCGATTTCGACTCCAAATTGTCGGAACGTTCTCAACCCGACTTAATGTTTTATTACCCCATGGGGAAATATGCAAATTAATAGTAGTGTCTAGGATATGTCGATTTCTAAATGCCTTCGATATTTTGCTTCCCCGGTATTTTTTCCAGCAAGATGGCAGAAAAACAATTTATGACCTACTTTCCCCTTGGAAATAAATGCCGGGCCCAAGGGCAAAAATTCAGGGAAATCATGGCATAAATTATTGCATAAATTTAAATTCCAGAGGAAATATAGTTTGTGCTGCAATAAAACATGTTTAATATCCTATAATGTCTGAAACAGTAGACTGGCAACTCCACAATTACTATTTTAAAGTTAGCCGCATTCGACAAACGAGCCAACAGCGGATAAAATTTAAATGATCCATGTAAATTTATTACTTTATGCTCAATTTGCCTGGGTAAAAAAACTTTTTTACTATTTCTGCCAAAATCGCATAAAAAGTACGCTTTCCCCTTGTGAATAAATGCCCTATATGTGCATGTCAATTTAGCCCTCCGGTTTTCCCATTTTTCCCATGACATTTAAAAGCCGACATACCCTAGTAGTGCAATTGCGTAATTCTCGTGAAGTGGATTCAAAGTAAGGTGGAAAATACAATGAACATTTCAATGTCGAGTGCTTATCAGTCTGCTGATAAACGAGAAGCTATTTTTACAGGGCAACCAATCTCAAGTATGTTAGCACTTTTCAACATCGAATGCAAGGACATACGCTTAATTTCAAGCTCACGTAGTTGTACAGATTTTATTTTCACATAAGAATATTCTAGAGCGTTGTGTAGAATTAAATATTTACTGAATAACATCTTTAGTATTACATTAAATAATTGTTATAATATATACATTTCGTAACAAAAATGGCGGTAAACTTAAATTTTAAGGACGAATTTCTCTGCGGCCCTGAGATTTATGAAACTTCAGGTAACTCTCTTTGTGGCCCTGAGATCTACGAGTCATCCAATGAAGAAGAATCGGAACTTTCGGATTGCGAGCGTGAAGTTGACACCAATCCCTACAACGTCACGTTTATTGTTGGGTATCAAGAACAAAAACAATTTGAAATAAATCGCTTTGTGTGCAGGATTTCATCACCGGAGTTTCGAAGAATTTTGCTGCAGCAGCCGACAGTTAGAAATTGCTATGAACTTCCGGATATTTCCCCAGATGGGTTTCAGATCTTGGTTGATGTAAACAAAATTTAATAACTTTTTTTTGTTTAAAAATTCATAAAAAACTTGGTCTCTTCAAGATTGATATTTTTACCCCAACAAAACCATTTGTACATAAGCTTTTAAAATACCTTTCAGAATTGTGTTTTATTTAAAATTTATTATCCCCAGTACATGCTCCTACAATCGTCGTGGACATTCAGCAATTTGGCCAATGCCTTGTCAATTTTAGAATTAGCCGGCAAATTTCAACTGTTTTGTTTTCAAGAGGAAATATTTGTCCAACTTCGAACGCACGCTCGTGCAGACCAGAAATTTTTGGACAATGAAGTTGTTTTTCTGGCTTTTAGCACATTTAGGAAATATGATTTACGTGACGGCGGGTTGATGGAGTTGGCGTGGCAGTATATTTTAAAGTAATTTTATATTACGAGTTTTGCTCCAGCATTTGTAATTAATAATATTTTCATAAAGTTTTATAAATTTTTGATGTATAAAAGGAATGCTTTTAAGCTGCTGGACGGGCCTGCATTTTTAAACCTGTCAACTGCCGATTTCGCTGAAATTCTTGAGAGCGATGATCTCGTGGTGGGGTCCGAAGTTCAAGTGTTCAAGGCTGTGTTGAGGTTCTGAATGACCTAAACGTGCACATTACGAATTTGATTTATTGAATAATGATCATTGAGTTTATTTGTAATTTTAGATATTCCCAATTTATTCCCAATTTATCATCACTGTAGATGGTCAGCGCATTTAATTAAAACCGAGAGGAAACTCCTTACAACGGAAACTCTATGGAAAGTCCTTGCTCCGCTGATTAAATGCATTCGCTTTGGAAATTTGACTGAACTAGAATTCCGTCAATATGTTTTACCTATGAATATTTTACCACCAGAAGCAGCTACAAATCTGGAAACTAGGTAAAAGTGGAAATCAATTATTTTTAAATAGAAATACTAACGATTAAATAAATAGATTATATTATTCAAGTAATTTTGTAATTACAAATTATTTAGAAATCATGATGACAACCGACGGAAATACAAGACAAACGATGAGCAATGTCAAATACAGTAAGGTCATAAGTAAAATTAATACAAATAATATAATTTAATAAGTAAAATTTTCGCTATTTTAGAAAACAATTTTAAATTTATAATACATATATTACAGCCCAACAATTGGCAACGCCGAACGAGAAACCGTGCTAGCAGAACAATTTATTGCAAATTTCCAGTATGAAATGAAGTTTCACAACGAACAAATGGAAATATTTAAGCTCCGGGAAAAGAAACTAGAAGAGTGTAGTAATGAACTGCTGAAGAATGCGGTTGAAATGGAGTCAAATGCTCAACAACAAAAACAAACATTCTTGATAAGCAAGATCCAGACTCTTGAGAGTACTATGGCAGACTTGCGGGCGGAACTGCTGGAAATAAAGGAAAGAGCATTGATGCACGAAAAATCCGAAATTGAGAGAACTTTAAGTTTTAAAAATGCAAATGGACTTGCCATTGCATTTATTGTCGGTAAGTAACAGCGTGATAAACATTTTTTGTTGTTTTTTTTGTTTATTTTATTTGTTAGTATTTGTTTATCGTTCTTAGTCAATTCTTAGGAAGAAACCTTTTCTTAAATGTATTGAATTTTCACGATAATTATCTAGAAAACTGTACTCCAACTTCACTTTTTTGGCACTATAAAAAAACGTTTGGATACGATACACGTTTTCTAGACGATTCTGTCGAGTACGAAAACATTCCAAACCAAATTTCTTCTCGGGAAAAACGAGCATTTGGATTTACCTATCAGTGAGTGGAGTTTTTTTTCCAAAAACTTTTTTTTAAACTCACAAGCAGTGAAGTTATAACTTTTGTAATTTTCTTTGCATAAATTTTAGTTTGTGGAAATTTGGTGGATATTTCTCTTACCACATCGATGATTCAGTTTTTCTTGTAATCTTTCTGGTTAACGTTGGATTCTTTGGATACGTAACTAACAATATCACCATTGCTTTCTGTCCCAGAAATGTTGACACGTTCAACATCTACAAAGAATTAAACCAAAATAAAAATTGGTCGCGACACGAGGACAGAATAATATCCATTTTTACCATGGATCGTACATCGTTTGAAATGAAAAAGGTACTGCTTTTTATATTGTTCACAGGTAATTTGTTTATGAAATCGTACATATTGGAATCGTTTAAATCATATTTTAATACAGACAGATGATGCTGATAAAGTCAAAGAACTAAATCTTAGTATTAAACGTAAGACATTGCATGCAGCGGCAACTATGACAGCAGGTAAGAGGGCGATTGTCCGAATCAAAATATTAAAAGACGAATGAAACGGAGAAGTAGGGAGATTTCTACGAGAAATTCCATAGACCATAATTAGTTTGAATAATTATAACACTTCTTGTCAGAATTATTTCAAATACTATAAAACGATAATTTTGAAAAATACCAATATTGTAATAAATAAATTTTCGACTTAAATAAAGTTTTAAACTAAAAATATAGGACAGCAAATTTTCCCTCAAACTTGTCGACGGGGACCGAATAATTGAAATAATTATGAATTTAAGGAAATTTTGTTAGTTTTAAATTTTCATAATAGACGTAATCAAGTTATATATTAACCCGGGAGTACCCAACGTGAGGATATTTTGTCCACGCCAGTTTTTTTTTAATCTAGAAACTTCCTGACGGATTTTAAACTTGTGTTTATACAACATGATCGTCTTGGCGCACTGCATCTATTAAAAGAAACAATAGCCAAATCGGCCGGTAAACAACGGAGATAAAAGTTGGTAAAAATCTAGGACAATCATATTTTTGCCACTTTTCAGCGATCTAGCGTGGAAAGGGTAAATTTTTTTGGAAAAATGCCCGAAACAGGTGTCCTTTAGAATTCGATTTCCATTCGAATGGTACCAGTTTCAACTCGATCGGATCAAAATTGAGGGAGTTATGGACTGATAAACTTTCGGAAATGGGCTTCCCGCGACAAAATTAAATTAATTTTGCCAGTTAAAAAAAGTAATTTTCCAGAAAGTGGAAAATACGTCACTTCGTGACGTTTTAGAGCATTTTGCGCAAAATCAAAAAATTGAAACAAAATATCGAAGTTCGCAAAAATTCTTTTCGCCAGTTTCGCCGGGGATACTGGCCGGCGCAAAATACAGTCCATTTTGTCCCATAATTGTAGCTACAAGTGTTTGATACTGGCAATAAAAAAATCAGATTTTTCGCGGGCTGCCGGCTTGTGTAATTGCAAAAAAGCTGTTCCCAAACCCCTTATGGGTACTCCCAGGTTATTACATGCAAGCATCGCTGTTCATACACACTGCCGGCTGTACTTGAGGCTTGCACCGTTAAAATGTCAATGCATTGTAAGGTTACAATATAAATTTCCTACATATGTATACAGCATGTATTTATTCATTCAGAGTAATTTTATTTGCCCAACTGATTTATAAAGTTTTAGATAAAACGAGAAAGTACAAATAAAGCAATTATTGTATCGTGTTATATTCTGAGAGTGTGAATATTCATATGTGCCCTATTTACTCAAACGTACCTCCGCCATAAATGTGCACGGAATTGACATCTCCGCATTTGAAGACCATTAGGCCTCTGTTTGCTAACCGTGATTTTGTAGAAAAATGTGAAATAATAAATCGGCAAAGGAAAAACATTAAAAAAAATATTTAACCATGCAATGATGATTTTACATATATTTACTTGCAGCGGAAATAACTAAAATGACATTGGACGTGCCAAATGAATGCTTGATTCTAATAAATCTATGAATAGTGGCACCCCGGCATGCAAACTGTAAAAAACGAAGCTACGCAAAGATTCAGTGTATTCAGCTTATATATTAGCGTTGATTCTTCTTATTGTTGTGACTTAATTATTCGTGATATAGACCCACTATGCAAATATATATCTGGGTTACAGGTGGTCATACGTATTGAAGATAAAAATAATTGTTGAAAATCCAAGAACCAACAGAATGTAAATACAGACGTCCTAGATCAGTTAAATCTTCGGCATGATTTGTTGCAGTTCATATAAAAGACGACGCATTTTAAAACCAATGACCATTACAGATAAAAAATTACTGCCAAAAAGATTTTGGAAAACATGAAGATTGTCAAAATTTTAAGTTTTTAGCTATAAAGATGACTTTTTTAAACCAAAGATTTTTGGTAATGTAAGTACATATGCGTGCACACTCAATCATTTTACGTTTGCAATATCGGTTTAGTCTGTTTCATTAAAAGTAAAATGCAAGTATTTATTTTTTCCGTATTTATAAGTGAAAAAGTCAATGCATGTATATCTATTTCATTTCTGGCGCGATATATGTTCATTTTGCCTTTAAGGAAATCAACATTATTTCCTCTAAAAAACTTTGTACATATGTACAGAATTTTCTGACCATATCATTATCTAATTTTGTCAAGAACAACAATCCGTATCAACATACTTACATTTACTAAAATACACTTTATAATGCATAACTAATGTTTTTTAGAAGTTTATGATTGTTAATCTGAACAACTGTGAATGAAAGTACACAAGTATTAGTGTAAATAAAATTCAAACTCTACTCTGTTAATACCTCAGATTTAAATGCTCATTACATTGTAATACCAGGAATTAAATTGTTCGTCATGCAGTCAAGAGGATCTCACACGCGTGGATTAAATACTTTAAGAACAAATTTCCATCGTTTGTAACAATACGTACAAGCAACCTTTTCAAATGATTGACAACATGGAATATTTACAAAGAATAACGCACCCCGAGTGAAGTGGTACTATCAAATAAAGTAATTGAATATGAGTAAATTATTTAAGGCTTCTGAGCAGGACAGGACGTCCGACGTTATGGAAACGGGAAAGGACAAGTTCAGGATGGATTGTTTACCCCAGACATTTACAGGACCTAACCAGGGCAGATCAATTTGTACCGATGTATCTCCGCAATGGACGGTTTCACAAGTCGGTACAAATTTAGATCAAACATTTCGTTTGGGACCGGACAGCACGGTGTAGAAAACGATATAATCACATTTTATCCCGAACCGAAACAAAACTTTATCCGAGTGTTTTATTTAAAAAACGGTTCTTGGGACAAAAATCTATTTGTATGTATCCGTTTGCCACCCGGACAAGAATTTTGTTCCCAGTAAATTCTATTTTCCGTAGGTAACAAAAACACATAAAAACGTCATACAAATGCGCAGATAAGAAAGATAAAAAGTATTTTCAAGGGTCAAATGATGTCAAGTTCATTGCCAAACAAAAAAATTATAGGCGAGAATCCATGTAATTCCAGTGAACTGAATTAATAATAATAATAATAATAATTTATTCAGTCGATTCATGGCCGTTGGCCCTTACAACTTTGTATAGGTTATTACAGAATTTTGCTTTTCAGATTAAATACACACATAGATTCATTTCTCAGTATTAATTAAAATGCCTGAAATTACACTTTCTTTCGGTTTGTCAATTATACTTTCAAATTAAATAATTTACAAAAACATTCTTTCTAGTTTTTCTTTCAGAGTTTTATCTTCTCATCGTTCTTCCGTTTTGCTTGATTTTTTCGGCTTTACTATTTTAAATTTCAACTATTCCCTCTACACTGGTTTTGCTGGCAGTTTTGTCATCAATTTTGCTCTTTCTATGGCTTGGGTTTCTTCTTTCTTTTCTGTTTTCCATTTTTCGCGCCTTTCTTTCCTTTCCTTGATTTCGTCCTTGGGTAGGTCTGGCACTATGAATATCGATATGTTTTTCTCTTTAAGTTTTGTCTTCTCTCTAAGTATTCTCAGCTTATCTGAAAATCTCTCCAGAGTTATTCTTACCGGTCTTGTCTTCGTTTCTTCATATTTTCCAAGTCGTTTTACGTCTTCCAAATTAAAAGATTGTATTTCTAGATCAGTTTTAATAAACTTCGTCACTTCTTTCTTTAACGATTCACTGTTCCCTCCCGGGTGCTCCTGCATTCCAAAGATGATGAGGTTGTTTCTTCTGTTTGTCATTTCTGCTACTTTCTTGATTTGCTTGACTTGTTCCTCTATTTTTTGGCTCTTCTTTTTTCCTTCTTTCGGGGTTTCAGATTCAGTATCCACACTTTGGTTATTGGTCTTAGGCTCTGTGTAGGATGTCCTCGGATGCAGTTTTTCTGATTCAGGTTCATGCTCTGTTACAATATAGTTGCTTCTCATCAGCATCATTTCCGCTTTGAGCTTTTGTACTTCAGATTCTAGCTTTTCGATCTTTTCCAATCCTTCTTTCTTTTCTTCTGCAAGTCGGTCAATGGTTTTTAAGTTAGCTATACACATTATTCTCATTTCTTTATTGACCGTTGTGATAATTGACTGTAAATCCTTTGTTAGTTCCACATATTTTTCCGTTCGATATTCTAGTCCCTTCACTCTTTCTTCTATGGTCTTTGACTTGGGTTCGACTTCCTTCATTTCCTCTTTTTTAGTGTCTTCTTCTTGGACCTTTACTTTGACTGTTCCTTTCGTTTTTCCCCCTCCGTTTCGACCCATTTTCGTATGTAAATTCAAAATTCAAAGGTGTTATTATCAGTCTTTTACTCGTTTCTTTCTCTTTCAACCACCGTTATTTCTTTCTCAGGTTTTCGGAGTAAGTTAATATTATATTATCTTCAATTAAAGTATTCTCTACTTACGTTAGTCGTACCCCAGGTCGGTCTCCCGCTTTGGTTTTCCAAGTTTTATTTGCTAACTTAATAGCCTGACTCGACCTGGGGCACCTGCTGCTGCAAGCTTCTTCTTTCCATATGTACTTAACACAGGTATTTAGCGTCTGCCACGCCTTGTTTTTCTTCTTTCTGTTTTTCGTGGAAATTACCCTCTTCTTTCGGTTTTTCGATTAGTTTCACTTTCGACTATTTTTATTCATGTTATTTCAACTTATTTTGCTTTCTCACAGTATTAAATTTCTTCGTTTTTCAAATTTATAGTTTTAACTTTTGATTAGCAAAAAGTTCCGGCTACATATTCGAACGTGCCGCGCGCGGGATAATTTTATTTTAATGTAGCAGTAGAAGCAAATGCAAAAACATTTACAGCTACACTAGTACATAATTTAGTATGTAAAGTGAACAGTTGAATATAATTAAAGTTACCAATTAACAATTCAGTTTTATTGCTTAATATTTTTGATGTTTTAAATACCCTTATAAATTGAATCCCATTAAGTTAACCTTATGTTTGTTTGTAAACCATTTACATGCCATTAAAAAATTTCAGCTAGTTTTACCGTCTCTAAAACAACAATTATGAGCACATTTAATGTGAGCTGTTCTAAACAGCGTCCAAAGTAAATCGGTAGTTGCTGTGTAATAAGTGTGTAAATAATCATAAAAAACTGAACAGCGATTTAGTGAATATAGTGACAACACTTCCTCGATACTTTTTAGAAGTTAATAAATGTGTATTAATGCTGGATAGTCGAAGTAGATCAAGGATAAAGGATTTAGTCACAAGTCAATTCCGATTTTGCATATACACTGGAACCTCGCTATAAGAGAACGCTATAAATCACCAAAATCTGCCTCTTATATAGAAATTCTCTTATA
>JAQGAK010005554.1:0-10047 GCA_034696945.1 Lipothrix lubbocki | reverse complement strand
GTCAAACCGAACTTGACCTGAACTTGAACTTGTCAAGTTCACTGTCAAGTTTAACTTGAACTTGAGAACAGCTCTGTTGAAAACAATAATACATTAAAAATAGTTATATGGAATTCATTCATGATTTTCAAAACGGATTACGTGGAATTAACAAAAACTGTATTGAGTACACGCAACGTTTCGAGAACTGTTAGTTCTCTTTGTCAGGCGAATTACGACTATATTGCTACCATAGTTATATGGAAATTAGTTTTTACTTGCTCGTCAAGTGTATTTTTATATTTCGATTTTTATTAAAATGTATGCTTGGTTATATAAAAACTTGTGACAATATTAGGACTTGTGCATATTGCGCAAAACTAAATTGGCACTAATGCAAAGGGAAGCTGAAAAAACTTAGCATCTGTATTAGGTCTACCGACGAACATTACGATTTATGTAGGATTTGCTACATTAACACATACATATAGCAGTAATACGTTAAACAATTTTGGAGCAATATTTACCCTATTACTTGCAATATGCTCCTTTTTATGCTGGAGGAAATTTCGAAGAACGAAATGTCCCCTTTTCCTGTGTATTCCCCCAGACTTAAATGATATTTTTTTCCAGTTTGTCCTACGATGATGCATGTTTATACCGGGAGATACCCAAACGCATGAAATGTGCTATAACGCATATACCTTTGTTGTATGTAATTTATCACACGGTAAACCTTTTCCAATGTTAACATCTAGCTTGGGCCCTCGACCCAAGTTTATTATGTCAAACGTTTATATTTGAGCGATCCCCTTGTAGAAACGGTTGCTTTGTCCTTGAGGGTCTTATTATTCAAACTCCAGCATTTCCCTCTCGTCCTTCCTTGTAGAATGGATTGGGCAGCAAGAAGGAGCAAACGCAACGTCGATAGAAAACAAATTCTCGTGTTCTACTTGATTATCTGTTGCTTGCTCCACCAGCGTTCCCTAAAGCAAGTTGAAATAAAATTAAGTTTTTAATATAATTATAGAATCAAAATACAATTTATTATTCAGTATAATTCAATTCAATTCAATTCATGTCTTTATTAACGTCTTATTTCTGTGTCAGTACAAAAATGACTGTTCTTCCCCCAGTAAGACACTAGCTATTTCAGCTTAAATAAAAACTGATTGTAAGAGTTATAAATGATTACAATGGTAATATAATAACTTGATAATATAATAACTAATATAGTAACTAATATAATAACTTAAGTTTATGTACCTAATGTTAAAGATAAAAGTATATCAGATCATATCAACAATGATAATTTTGACTATATAATTGACTAAATGAATCTTCTGAATGTATAGTAACGAAGGTGGCTGAAATAGTACATTGTTTTTGGATTCAGATTAGTAAAGTTGTAAACTTAATGATATCGTAAGTAGTAGTATAGAGAAACAACACTAGCATCATGATTAAAGTGTCTTCTGCAATATTATTAACTTAATTAAAGTCTCTTAGTTAGTATCGGTAGTTTCATGAAATTACCGATCATTTTATGAACTTACAGCTGATTTCATGAAATAAATCATTATTTTATGAATGTATTTGTGATTTCATGGAATAATTACGGATGATTTTATGAATTTACTAGTGATTTCATGAATTTACTGGGGTTTTAATAAATTAACTGATGATTTTATAACTTGATTATAAACTTGACGCATCCTTATTTTTTGTAAAAGTTACGGTTTTAGCAACAATTCCGCTGTTTTAAAAAAATTGCAGCAAATAATCTCGAAAATCTTTCGCAAGTTTGCAGTCGAAACTCCGAGCGTCAACAGTACTGCTCTGTAACTTGCCGTACTGAAGAGTCCCAAACAAAAGAACGAAACTACGTTGTCTACGGCTAAACGAGGATAAATTCTTTGGATATCGGATGATCCCAGAATTTATTTCACCCGGATTTTTAGTTTTGTAAGAACATTTTCCTTCTTTTTAATTGATTATCACATTATATTCTCGCTTGAGTCATTCTTGCTTAAAAAACTGATGATTTCATTAGTAATTTCATAACACTGGTGATTCATGTACTGCAGATTTCGTGTGCGGGTAAAAGTTCGCCGGAGAAAACGTAGCGGCGAAAACTTCGCCGGAGAAATTATCGCCCAAAGGCGGAGAAAATATCGCCAGAGATTTTATCGCTGGCTAAAATATCGCGCGTAATAGTTTCTACAAAAATGCTGGCATAGTATTTTCCCTGTGAATAAAGTAACAGCATATTACATGTTGACTTCAGTTTTGCAAAATATTTAGACAGTAATTTTATTGTTATGTGCCAAGCTAAGTTTGTTTTAAAACTAATAAATAAAATTAAAAAAAGATGAAAAGTAAAATGACTATTCTACTCTTTAGATATATAAACAAGGAGTTTCTGATCTTGAGTAAAAAAATAAATTTATAAAATTAGTTTTTATTTTTTTATTTATAAAATTTATTTTTATGATTTTATTTATAAAATTTATTTTTATGATTTTATTTATAAAATTTATTTTTATTATTTTATTTACAAAATTTATTTTTATTATTATATTCATAATGATTTATTCTTGAATGACAGAGCCATTGACTTACAGAAATCTATATGACATCTGCGACAGTCAAGGTCATATTTTACAGTTGCTATGACAGCGTAACTCTTCAGAGAAGTGCCAGAACAAATAATAACAATGGGCGATACTTTCTCCTCATGGAGGCGAAATTATCTCCGCGGAGTTTTCTCCATCCTATTTTTCTCCGGCTAACTTTTCCCGGCGAACTTTTCTCCTAACACCTTTAAAACAGGTATTTTATTTGTTGTTGTAGGAACACGTAGCATCCATTTTTAGGTTCTCATCCGTAAGATAAGGACCTATTGATACGTTCGATCGTGTCCGTGGGTCTGTAGGTCCGTAACCACAACATCTCTCGAACGAAAATTTGAAGAAAAATAAACTTGTACACACTTGTAGAGAAGGGAACAAATATGAAACCTATTGAAATTCAGGGTCGTAAGGGCAAACGGAAAAAAAGTTATAAGCATTTAAAAATTTTGAGTAATTGTGGATCACACTGTCGACTTGGCGTTACTAATACATTATTACATTGGGATGCATCATTGACATTGTATTCCCACATGCAATGCACACATTCTGCAATCCCAGCTTTGGCAACGCAGCCGATCAGCTGATGGAGTTGTCGGAGCATTTAGGACTTTGTGCTATTATTTATTTTCAAATAATATAATATATATCATTTCGCGTATTATTCAATATTATTCATGTATGAATATTATTATTTATATTTTCCTGCGTATTCTCCTATATTATAAAATCGGTGTAACGTCCGTCACGTCCATCATGCCGTCACGCCGGGGTCCTATTCCCGCCGTAATAAAAAGTACCCAATTCATGCCGTAAATATTTATGTCCTATTCCACCGTAATAAATAGTGCCCTATTCCCGCCGTAAGTCAAAATTCGGAAAAAATAATTTGCCCAAAATTCCTTCAAATTAAATTATTTTAGACCCAAACGGATTCAAAAAACGCGTTTTCCATTATTTTTTCCAAAAATCTGAAAATCAAGCGAAATGTGCTTAAACCTGGGAGTACCCAAGGGGTTTGGGAACAGTTTTTGTGCAATTACACAACCCGGCAGCCCGCAAAAAATCTGATTTTTTCCGTGCAGGTATAAAACACTTGTAGCTACAATTATGGGACAAAATGGATTTTTTTGGCGCTGGCCAGTATCCACGGCGAAACTGGCGAAAAGATTTTTTGCAAATTTCGATATTTTTTTGCAGTTTTTTGATTTTGCGCGAAATGCTCTAAAACGTCACGAAGTGACGTATTTTTCACTTTCTGGAAAAGTACTTTTTTCAACTGGCGAAATTCAACTTCAAAACTTCAACTGTTTATAACTCGCTCAATTTTGATCCGATCGAGTTGGAACCGGTACTATTCGATTGGAAATCAAATTCTAAAGGACACCTGTTTCAGGCATTTTTACGAAAAAATTTACCCTTTCCACGCTAGATCGCTAAAACGTGGCAAAAAAATTAATGTCCTAGATGTTTGCCAATTGTTATCTCTGTTGTTTACCGGCCGATTTGGCTAGTGGTTCTTGGATGCAGCGCGCCGAGACGATCATTTTGTATATACACAAGTTTAAAATCCGTCGGGAAGTTTCTAGATTTTATCAAAAAACTGGCGTGGACAAAATGTCCTCACGTTGGGTACTCCCGGGTTAATAACGTACATGAAAATTTAAACAAGATTCAGGCTACTAGGCGGCAAGAGGGACTCACGAAGGTTTCGAAGTTGGTAGTACAAATCATGTAATTGTAAGCACAATGTACGTTTCCAACTATATAGTAGTTCGTAGGTATAGTGTATACAATATAGTAGTTGACAATATTTAGAAATATTCGTTCCATACCCTGGTACAAAGTGGGACGGGGGTGGTAAGATAGAAGAAGGTGGAGTGGGGTGACCCGGAGTCGCCGGCAAGTAGATTGAAAGCGCGCTGAGATCTACTTGTATTATATAATATTACAAGTAGATCTCCGCGCGTTCGCGCGCGTTTGATCTACCTGATGGCGACTCCGGGTCCCACCCACCCTCCTCCTCCCCAACCCCACTTTGTATCAGAGGATTAAGTAACATTTATCAAAATATTACCCTTAAAGTATGTTGACCAAGTCAGACTGTAAAAGTAAAGTATGCATGTTGACCAAGTCAGACCCTTAAAGTATGGGGATCGTAAAAGCGTGACCGACGGAGGGACGGACCTACTAGTAAGTATATTTAAAGTCTATATAAAGTATTATGGAGAGGCAAGTGGGGCATTCGCAATTATTTTAAGTGCTAAATGGAATAGAAAGAATATATATGATATTATAAATATTATTAGGAATGTTGAATATAATCTTTGAATTCCCACTTCGCCACCACCGACGATATATTTATACATTATTTATAATAAAAATGATTTTATGCTATTATGTAAAATTGTAAACCTAAATAGCGTGAAATATATTATGAACATCTACTTATTATTTAAATATAAAAAGTATTGAATATAAAAAAAATTTGGGTTTATACTCCGATGCACCCTAGGGCTAGAGAGTCCGGGGTAGCTATTTTGCTGAAGGTAAAAATTCTAAATTGTGAAAATAAAAAATTCTAAAAATCCTAATATTTGATCATACAGATGATGAATGCTAACTCTTGGTCCCTGAAACACTTGACCATGGTAGTGCTTGGATCATATATTTTTGGCTGGATGGTCAGTAATCTATTGTACATTTTTATTTGTAAGCACTGCTTCGTCTCACCACAGCAGGTATGTATTTAATTCATACAAATAAAAAATAAAATAATACATAATAATAATAATAAATAAAAATAAAATACAGCGTTAATAAAATTATTGCTGAAAATAATTCGAATTCCAAGGATTTTACACCGAACATGAATTGCACTAACAGATAGAGAAAGAGGGAGCTTTGATGAAAATTTTAAGCTGTACTGCAGTTGTAAATGTGCGGGGTTATCCCACTTTGCTGTTTAAGTCTCGTGGAGATAGCCCACTTTGGATCGCTAATGACCATAGGCGTGGCCATATTTGTACTGTATTTGTATACTTCACGCGTTCAGTTGTTGGCCTTATACATAAATTGTTTTCTCAGATTCCAAAAGTCATCTATGACTATCGCCACTTGAAGTTCTTATTAACTGCCCTCAACCCCATATTCAATAACGTTGTCTATGCATGGAATACTGCGCGATTGCAGGTATGAGAAATATTGCAGTATGTACGTGTGTATTCTGAGTAAACCCATAGCATAAGGACTTGAGCTTGGCTCACGCCATAAGAAAGCGCTATAAATCACCATAGTTAGTCTATTTTAGGGAAATTCACTTTATATGTATTGAGAGCTCATATCGTCGGACTAACTAGAAAAGGAGCTTATATGGTTGAAGAGCACTGGGATGTAAAGCAGTTCTCGGACTGTAGCAATTTGTGTGCAAATAAATGTGCGGTGCAAAATCCTATTTATCCTCGATGAACAATTAATATGGCAATAGATTCCTTTTAAATAATCCTTTACACTTTTTTGACACTTGATTATAGATTAATTAAATTCTTGTATTGACTTTATTTGTAACAATTAATCCTTGTCAGAATAAAATACTTTAAAATAAATAAATAAAATAAATAACTTAAAATATACACAAGTCACACAACTCAGCTCCTCTCAGTTCAAGTTCTTAGTACCGACCGAGACTCCTTTTTCCTCTCGTATTTCTGGAGCCTCTTGAATCCTTAGAAATTACACGTCACTGCACTTTTTAATATTAATTTACATTTAGGTAAATTCCTGATACTTAAAATAGAAGTTCTAGAATATTCCTTTAGCAATTATCTCTTATTCCAATATTCCTCTCTATTCAATACATCCTATCTTGGACATTCTCCTTATTTATCTCCAAGTTCCTATTCATACTTTTATCTTATATGTATAGTATAGTAGCATGGCGTAGACAATGGTTTTGACACAATACGAAAAGGAGCGTATATAAAATCACTTTTTCAAAAATAGGCTTATATATTATATAATTGTGTGTACGGAGCTGGTGGCTCCGGAGCATGGGACAATATAAACTCCTGTTTTTACTGGGAAATTTCGAATCACGACATGTCCCCTTTCCTTATTGACCCAAAATCATATAAACTCCTTTTCTAGTTTGTCTGACGATATGTAAATAACTATTGTTGGCAAAATGAAAATGTTCTCTTGTTTCTGCCCGGCCTGCTGAAAATGCCCGGCACACTTAGCACATGCCTAGAACATCTGTCCAATGGCAGAACTTTGAGGCCGAATTTTGTTAGACATTCTGGGCATAAACGGACAGTTTGGGCATCTTCCCAATTTTCGCAAAAGATTCTACTAATAAATAATATAATAGAAAAAAACCTTCTTCAATACAGTGGAGACTCGCCATAGCGGTCCTCTTTATAGAGGCAGACTCCCTACAACGGCTGCAGTTTTTGTACCCCATTGTTAAATTTACAGAGAATTTTGATGATTGTAAGAGCAATTCTTTATAACAATCGAATTTTACCAGATACATCAGACTCTCGCTATAAGAGATCTCCATATAAGAGAACTCTCTTTGTAAGAGATCCTTTGGGCTCACATATCATACATACTTATATGCGTACTAGCTTTCTTTACAAGACAATTCCTTTAAAAGAGTCTGATTTTGGTGATTTATAGCGTTCTCTTATAGCGAGAGCTCAGTGTAGTAAGGCGCCGTTATAGAGAGTTTCCACTGTAAATTGAAAGCAATTGGTAATAATAGTTTGAATTCAATGCTAAATGCATACATGCGTGAAATATTTTTCGCAAATATATTCCTATAGCCGGAAGTCGTGCAAACACTGAAAATGCTCATTTTCTCATGGATAATCCCATAAATGCCAATGCCCGAAATGCCTTGGCGATTTCAGATTGCCAACACTATATAATATAAATACATATAAAAACTATATGATATGCGGGCCCAAAGGATCTCATAGACATAGACAGTGTGTTCTCTCGTCGTGGGACTCCTTGGTAGATTACTTATCTTAGGTAACAGGTAACTGCAATGCCCGACGGGTTTTATGGTATTTCAGAAAGCCATGAAAAACCTAAACAGCCGTTACAATTGGCGCAGACGAAGCTATCAACCCAGAACTTCTTCGAGGGCAGCCAGCTATTCTGTTGAAACGACTCAAAGGTATTAATCTTGCTCGATTGACGATTCATGATGGAATATATGCATTTCTTTGGAGTGTTCAGAGTCTTACATAATAGAATATGCACATACATACTGGTAAATAATACACGTGTTATACGTTCTTAAGAGTTTAAGTTATCGCTAGAGAAACGCTTTAGAATAACGCTACGAGACGTTAATCAGCAAAACAGGCAGCGGCGTAGCCAGGGGGAGGCATTTCCCCCCCCCCCCCGCGGGGAAATAAAATAATAAAATTCATAAATAAATAAACACTAAAATTCATCACTCCAAATTCTTCTTGTTGTATGTAGTATCAGTAATTTCGGACTGAAAGTCCAGAACACCAAATTTTTTAGCTCCTCAAAAATACCAAAAACGAATAGTTTTTAAATAACAATTAAAAAACAAAAGCCCTTCAGGCCTACTGAATTGATAACTGCTAAGCCAGTTTTAAACGTAATACCGTCGGCCTTATACTCAAAACAAAAAAACCACGTGTGGATCTCAAATATTAAATCCGATCAACAAAAGCTACAATCTAGAAAAAAGTGGAATTGAGGAGATCAATTTTTACTACTTTTGGATTGTTGCGGTGAAAACCGTACGTGCATTAAAAATTCTTTGTTTAGTGATCTAAGTGTATTTATGCTGAATTCGAAACAAATATGCCATATGTGTTCGGTCGTTATTTTGACTTGCAACGCTAAAAACGCTTAAGTTTGAGTTCTAAATTGCACATTTCTATGTGAAGAAATGCGAAATCTTCTATGCCTCCAAAATAGTCAATTACGTTTCTGTTAATTTGCGTATATGATCATGACAATTGGCCAAATAGTTTTGTTTGAAACTTCAAATCCGTGAAACCCCCTTCTGAGACCTTTGGTACTCCCATGTAAATGCATGGACATTGTTGAAAAATTAATTTTTTGCAACTGGTCTACTTGGATAGAAACTGTCCGTTTTTGGTATTTTTGAGGAGCTTAAAAAGCTTTGGGTTCTGGACTTATGTACATAGTCTTGCCCCCCCCCCTTGACAATTTCTAGGTACGCGCGTGAAAACAGTTACTTTCAAATTGTTTGAACACATTTGTGCTACAAATATATGGGCAGTATTTAATTAATTAATTATCTTCCTGCAATTGCCATCAAAATAAACTAAATCTAACAATAACGGTTAAATAAAAACCATTATCTCGAAACTTCTCCACAAATAATTAATTAGTTATAAATTTTATCAGAAAATATTAAAAATAGATTTGTTATCCAAAAAGTATATTATAGTAAGTAGCTCGACTTAAAAACTTGTAGTAAACTCATTACTATGAGCTGTTAGACAAGTTTATTTTTCAGTAGGCATATGGCTCAAATAGTAGCAGTCGCGTAGCCACGGCGGGGGGGGGGGCAGCAAGGTGGGCAATTGTTGAACTGGGAAAAGTTTTTACTACTGACAAAATGTTTTCTGTTTCAGGCACACGGTCGAGACTGAGGTTTGACTGAGAATGCTTTAAATACAACTACATCCTGGCATGAATAAGCTTCACATAGAGGTAGAGGAGGCGGTGAAGAAAATGGGACCATCATTACAAAATTGAGGATCAAGAATTTCAACGCAACAATCGTCCATTAAACCGTCGACTTTGTCAAAGGAAGTCTTTCAAACCTCATATATACTGATTATAATGGTTCAGAGAAATATGTAAATCCCAAATTTTTTAATTTTAGAAAAATTATGTGAAACATGCTTAAAGTTAAAGACGTTCCAAGTAAAACATGCCATTTAATAATTAAATTATATAATAACATATTATTATATTAACCAATGATTATTATTCAATTATAAATAATTTACATGATTTAATTATATTTACAAAATACAATTAGCTGCATACATAAAATGCCTAAAATAATTAATTTAATCTCTCACTGTGTATGCATATGTTATCGCATTATTAATTAAATTACCTTGTGGATTTTTGAATTTAAGCAAATTTGGACTCATTAAAATAAAAAGAGTACAATGTTTGCACCATAATAGTGATTGCTCTAATTTTTACACCTAGTTTTCAATTGTCAAGGTCTAGTTTAAAGGAGTAGGAGCTTAGGTTAGTTATCGTAGTCAATCAGCAGGTAATGAAGCTAAGCTTTCTTACCTGGAAGTACACTGGAACCTCGCTACAAGAGAACGCTATAAATCACCAAAATCTGCCTCTTATATAGAAATTCTCTTATAAAGAGAGCTCGTATGCATATAAC